>BMAO01026171.1:0-156495 GCA_019973975.1 Trichonephila clavata | reverse complement strand
AACATGCTTTTTATCAAACTAAAAAGTAAGAAATAAATCTTAATATAAGAATAAAATGATTAACTAGAAAATTAATGTCATCGTGGTAAAGGCGTGGGGTCCTCTGTACTACATTTTTACACTAACTCTGCATTTTGGAATAGAACTAGTAAGAAATTATATAACAATTGATATTGAGCACCCCACTCTTTTATATGCAGTTATTATTTTTCCAGTTTCAATTTTATTTTTTTCTGCTTTTTTTCTTGGCATTTCTAAATACCTTTTGTTCTATTTCTTTAAATCCTGGCATTCATATTTTTCTAATTGGTTTTCTATAAAAAAAAGTACTTATGTTTTTGCTTCTTAATGTAATTCCTTTTTTGCCAGGAATAAGCCATTCTTTTAAATTATTGTCGTGTTGAGTTCTTAGTGGGAGACCATCATCATTGATTGAATACTATTGGATGCCAAAATTTTTGCAGCGATTTCAAAACCACTTCTAAAAGATGTTTAATGTGTAGTGTACTGATAGCAAATTAGTTCCTGTATATATTGTTCCAATGTGTGGTATTTTTTTAACTGTTGTTTTTATAAATGTGAAATTCAGGTAGACGTGCAATATTTATAAAAATTGTATTTTTTAAATCTTTTATCTTGTTTCTAAATTATAAATGCTTTATTTTTAATTTGCACTAATTTCATTTCTGCTTGTTAGTACAAATTTTGATTTTTAATGTTTCCACTCATAATTTGTTTTAAATTTTGATATAGCTCTGAATTTTTTTTATACATATTTTATGGATAAAATTAATCTATGAATTTCATACATTTTGCACTTTCTGCCAAAGACCATTGGTTTCACATTGTAGCCTTTGTCCTTATGTTCTAAATACTCATACAGGTATATCATATCACTACATGTGTTATGCTAAATTTTGTAGATAGTCATTTCGAAAACTATATAATTATGAACAACCTTTGTAAAAATTTTACTCTAATGAGAAAACTTTCAAAATTCCTTTCAGAACCAGCTATCTATAAATTCTGCAGTTAATAATTTAGATGACTCTCATATCCTAACATGTAATTTATTTGAAACAACACTGTTTGAAAGGCATTTTCACTCACATTTTGTAACTCAAAGACATGATTTGATAAAAAAAATTAAAAAGTTGTTTATTTATGTACTTTTACACACTTTCCTATATTTACAATAATAATTCAATATATATTACACTAAAACATAATCTGTTCTGCACAAATAAGGATGGAGTTGACTATAATATGGATTAGATAGTGTTTATAAAAAAAAATTTCACAAATTTCACTTATATTCTTGTTTATTTTTTATGTATATATGTATGTGTACAATTTCCAGAATAAATATTTCAACAATATGATTTTGGTTTGTTTTATTTTTCTTGTTAACAGTGAATAATTGAAAATAAAATGCTGTATAAAGTAGAAAAATGGCTAGATTATGATTCTGTTGCTCCTTGGGATGTTATTTTTTCTTTTAAATGGGTGCAGAAAACTTCTCTAAAAACTCTTTCCAGTTGGTTAAAAACTTGTTTATTTTAAATGTTTTTTAATGCAAAAATCTACTGTTTTAGTTGTTTTTACATTCTTCTAAGGACTGAAATTTTTAAGTATTTTAATTTTAAAAAAACCATTAACTTAAAAACTATAATATTTGTTTTCTTTGGTGATAGGAGAGTGTAAAATCATTGATTTAACAAAAAACGATCTTAATTTTTAATATAGCAATGCATTTTCTTTATTTCCATGTGGATAGATGTTTCTATTTAAACAAAACAATTGATATAAAGAGTACTTACACACCTGGGCCTAATGAGTGTTAGTTTAGTCAAAAGGTTTTTTTCTTCAGGTTACATAATATGTAAAAAAGCTATTTATTTCTGGCATTGTTTTGAAATTTTTACTTAGAAAAATCTGTTATTTATCATAATGTTTCCTAGATATTTCTAATAACTTATTATTGAAGGGCTGAATTTTTTTAAATAAAAGTTAATTTTCTGCTTGTATATGATTTTAAGGAAACAATATAATGCTTCTAGAGAAACATAAATATAAATAATGAATCAAATTGCTTCTGGAACTAGTTCAAAATGCATACACATTTGTTTAACTATTACATCGAATTCATTTTTGCAGTTTTCAAAGATTTATATTTGCGGTAAAAGTTCGAAGACATGCAGTTTGTGATCAAATAATAGTTGCATTTTTTTTCCCTCGAAAAGTAATATTTTTGTTGATACTTGCGTATTGTCGCCACCGTATTGGCGACATTATATAAAACGAAGTACATGGTTGCTAATTCAGCGCGTAGGACACATGCGAAATCGTTACTGCCAATTTGGCGAGTTATCTTTAACTTAGGCACTTTCGCGATAATATGCGAGTACCTTTTTGTTACACACAATAAATGTAAAATGAATTTTGATTTCGAAGTTAAGTGTAAAAATTTCATCAAATGAAAATAAAATAATATGTAAGATGTAGAAAGTGAAAATTTACAACTCAGGTATCACATTTTTAAATCCCTTAAGATTTGGGTTAATAAATATTTTTCTGTTAAAAATTCATATTAGATCAACAGTACCGAAAATAAATGCTATTCATACTCATTTTATTGTTTTAACTAATATTTGATACATTAACAGATTCAAATATGAGTGCATTATATACTCATATCGATTTTTCATTCTCAAAAATTTGATCCCGTAACAGGTTCAAAAATGAGAATGTACTTGTGTCTCGATATGAGAATATCCGATTCTCAGATTTGAGTAAGCGTGCATCGGAGCTATTTTGAGAATGTGAAGTACTCATAAGTGAGCTGTTTGCTCTCAGTTTTGAAGATCGTTTCTCGCAGTGAAGGAGTTCGGGGATTACGGGGATCCCAGAGATCATGGGACGGATCTATACGCAGCTCTACAAATTCCTTGGGGATTCTTCTGGGGAAAAATATTTATTTCAACCAACTTTCACCAAGTAAGGAAGCGTGATTATGCAAATGAAGTATATTATATAAATTCTGTATTCGCGAGTTGGCAATTGAGTTGACGAGTTAGTTTGTTAGTTGAAGAGTGAAGGATTGTGGAATTATTAAGAGTATTTGGAGTTTATCCATGAAAAGGATTACTGAGAGGGAATCAATCGACAGTGATTAAATCCAGATAAGGATCTCCTGCAAAGATTCAAGTGTAGGGTCAACTTTCTAAAAGTACAGGTATCGTGATCTTTGTTTAATTAGAAGTTAGTTTATTAGTGTGCGACGTAGTTTATTTGAGCATGTTTAAGCTATCGTGGAATCACTTGAGGGTCCGTATTATTATTATCCCCGTGATATTGAATCTCACCTCCACGTTCTACTATCTGATCATTTATCTTAATTATATTGTTATTGTATCTAATTAATATTTTGTTGTCAATAAATTAATTAGAGTGAAACATGTCTAGTGATTATTCAGTTTCTCCTACACACCTAGCCGGGTCTGCGGGTAGACAAGGGGTTTCATAGGGAAGCAGGAACCGTCCGGCATTACAATCATAACTCCCATTTTTGAATTATTATACCTACCGACTAGAACATTGGAGGCAAGTCTGTTTCTTTTGTTGAGCAAAGATTGGCTAGAAATGGGTTTTGCAGGAATCAATTTCGAGGATTAATTATTCAGAATAATTATTCAGAAATTTCAGTCTTGTACTTTCTAAAACAAGAGGCAAGGGCTGCAAGAATACTTTTCAATACAATAGAAACCTTGATACTATAAAGCATAGATATCTCCATAACTTAGAAACAAAATATAGTCATACAACATCATGAAATACTCAGCTAAGCGGATGGCTAAGGGTTAGTTTATTAAAAATACCTTAGGAGGGGAAAGCATATAATATAGAAAATTAAGTTTTTAGAATCTTAAAGACGTGAGAAACGAAATGAATCTCAAAGTATGAACCTTATTTTTATATCCCGTTGAGGGAATTCATAGTTTTATTTTCTCTTTTTCAGTTACTCGAAACCATCAACATTTAAAGCAATCAAGCTTTGAATGAGTGAGTGCTTCTTAACGTCGCGCTGTGCAGCAGCACGAAGGCTATTGGCGACAGATCTCGTGATTCTCAATCATGACCAAGTGACGACACTTGAACTGGTACGAGCCTCCCCTGACACCACACTAACGGGAGCCTGGGCACGGTGGATCAACAGTAGAATCAGGACTCGAACCCAAGACATGCCGGCCACGAGTTCGTGTCAGTAACCATTAGGTTACCGCAGTCACTCGCTTTCAGGGAGGGGGGAGTCATGAACTTAAAATGTTGTAGCAAGTAATTAGTAAGAAATAAATTAGTTGTCATAAGTAAATATTTCACGTCCCCCCCCCCTCAAAATAATTTCGTCCTCATCAATTCTCAGGAGATTCAAATTTCCGCACCTAATGTAATACCAGTTTAGTACGGTACACAAGAAGGGGGAGGGGGGAGGTTCAAACCTCTCTTTCATAAACTAGCAAATTTTTAATTTCTGCCATAAATAACAACTCTTAGAATGCAATGCCCACAAAAAATAGGCATATGTACGCAGCTGTACAAGTTGATACAGAAAATTAGCATTCTCTACAGCAATTAACAATTTACGTATTTTATTTCATTATACGTAATACACAATAATACTTTCCATTATGTAAACGTTAATTAACGAATTTATGATGGCTTTATCCTACTATATTGTTCTATCATAGAATTTTCTCAGATGCATTATGAGTTTCGTAAAAAAATAAATAAATAAATAAAAAAAATCTAAGAATGAGAAAATAGCTTATTCCATTTTAAGTCTAAATTCACTTAACTTTGTTTATGAAAGATATTCACTCGAGAAAAATAATTACAATTTCAATGAGAATCGTACGAATGAAAAGTATGCAAAACATTACTTATATTCGGTAAACGCCTAGGCGAATAAGTTAAGACAATACCTCCACAGTGGGAGTGAAATCCAATCACTGAAACCATTTTTCAAAAGATCAAAAATCAATTACCGTTCTTCTCCGGCAACAGGCTGTGTGAGCTTAATTACAAACTTTTATACACAGTCGGCTTGAGCGTTACTTTTTGAATAGATCCAAAACGGAGTTGCGCATGTGTTCTACATCTCAACTCGGCCATATTCACAGCCGAACGAATTTATTTTATGCTAATATTTTTATCGCATCTCTGACACAGGCAAACACCTTCTTTTTAAAAGACATTCAGAAAACAGAATCGGCATAGAGAATGGAGTCCCATTCTTCCACGATGCAAATTAAGGCAGGATTGAGCAACGCGAGCGCGTGGGGGAGAGGGGGAAGGTTCAGAAAACAGGAACAAACAGAAGATAAAACGCGAGCTAGCATCTTTTCGCATTAGAGGGTCTCCTTTTGTTTAGCGTGAGAGAACAGAATAGAACGGCAACCCCTTTCCACATCCCTCTCCACCTAGCATTGAACACAATAACGAATAAAAGTTGATTAATTTTTGGCATTTTTCTTTGTCAATCAAATAAACCTTACTTCTCTTAGAGAAACGAAATCAAATCAGCACACAAGAATGAAATGCTGAAATGAAAACGTTGGGAGGGAATTAAAAAAAAATAATGCATAGCACACACGCATCCCCTCAAAATAAAAGACAGATTTGCGTATCTATGCTAACGTTTGTTCACAATGTAAAAGGAAACCGAGGAAATTTTGATACATTTTCCCTTTGTTAAGAACAGATCAATGTGTGTATCCGTTCGCATGGAAAATTTACTGCGGATACTTCGATTCAATATATAATTCTTTACACACCTCAGTAAAAGCCAGGGAAATACGTTTTGGAGAGCTACAAGTTTTCTCCTATTTTTCACTGCAAGTTTGGATTTGAATCCATTTGGCTTAACATCTGATTAACTCTTTTGTGTTCCTTTTGCAAAGAGGAAAATGCTTTGAGAATGGCGAAAAATTGAAAACGCCCTGAGCGAAATTCAAATGTTAATAAGCCTCAGCCAAAGTATAATGCACGATTTAGTTCGGGGCTTACCATTGCATTCAAAACACACAGGGGACATTTTTCTATAATTTTAAATTACCGCATAATTGGAAGAATATATGTATGAAGACCAGGAAAGGGTATTGGATTTTTATAATGCAAACAAAACAAGAATGAATTTTTACAATAAACTGGAAAGTAAACACCACGAAAATGTATACAATGCAACCCATAGTCATTTTTCTCAAATTAATTTGCGCGTAATAAGGGATCTACAATACTTTGGAGACATTAGAGTAACCAAAAGACTGTATTTAACCTAACATAGATAAACATTAAAACTGATTATTGACAACAATACACTGCAGTGAATCAAATACTCCTAACAAACGTAGAATATTTTCTACTATGGTATGACTATTTTGTGATTCATAAAAATTGTAACGCACGATATATAAGAAAGAACATCATACCTTTCAACTAATTTTACCACTCTTCTGAAACAGCTATTATAATATTTAAATGACGTGCATTGAAATTACCAACAATTACCTCGCTTTCTACCTTTATTACAATGGATGCTAAAAAAATTACTACAACACGGAGGCATTCAAAACGCTGAAATGTTTTAAAGAGATGCAATTTATAATGTTATAAAGCGGTAGAGCATTTTTGTACAGTGTAAACATATTAGGTATTTTAAATAAAGAATTGAGCGTTATTTAAAAGGTAGCTGAATTATTTCACTCACTGTTACATAGAATGAAATGAGTAGAAATGATCTACCATGAAAGTTAAATAAGGATCATTTCTATTTAAATTTTCTATTTAAACAGAATAAGTGGCTGCTCCACACAAATGCATTTCTAGGAAAATTCAAAACACGTCTACAGTAAATGAATAGTTTCGGAAGCAAATTATTTATCTTGACTTATTGAAATGTACATTTTTCATCTTTAGAGTGAGGAAACATATATATACTCTAAATGAGACACAATAAAGATTTGAATTCTAAAGACTTAAATTGATAGTTTAAACTTTGGAAATTAAAAAAAAAAAGATTAATGTTTCACTATCTACAAACGTAGCAGACTGAGGACTGTTTTTAGAGAGGTTAGAATCAGTTTTATTGGCCAGTCTTTCGCATTCTCTTTATAATGCTGAGCATAATCCTTTATAATATGAGTATAATGCCTAGATCATCTGAATCCATTATTATTAAAAATGTTATGCTAATAAAGGCATTGGAAAATACTTAGATTACTTCTCTAATAAAAGAATAATAAACCACTTACTGCTAGATTATGTGATCTAAATACATGTTCAAAGCTTGAAATAGAAAGGGCAATTAGAAATATTACAAACATACATATACACAGAATTGCATTCGACCAACTCAATTTACAATAGTATTTTAGTCATAAATTGTAAAACTTTTAGTTCAATAAAAGGAATTTTTTTAATGAGTAGTTATATGTTCTAAATATGACTCTCAGAAAAATTTCTTATATATTTAGACACTTGAAACTCTTACAATAAATAATATTTCATGCTTTATGTGAAACTGTTCCCCGTTATCATCTAAAAGAGAATAAAAAAAATTGAAGCTATTTTAAACACAATATATCACATCATATGTGAGTGTACAGAAACTTTTAAAGAGCATATGTTAAAAAAATAACCATTCAAATATACTAACGATCCCTTCTTGCTATATGTGCTATCTTAATTTGTATAAAATGTATGCAATTAAAAATGGATTTTTAATTTTAAATTGGCAACCTTTTGATAAATTCCGAAACGATTTGATACCTTGTATATGTATAAAAATTTATTTCTCCAATGAAAGAAAGACATGAAGTTTATAGCACATATTTTGATTTTTCATAGCCATGGTAGATATTGTAATTATAAACAAAAGTTTTAAAGTTTTTTATCATGGATATTTTTACAAGTATTCTTAAAAGATACGAATTATTTCTTCAATATAGAAAATTCATTTAAGAACTTTTTTCTCCTTTTGTATTTGTCTAATACTTATACATGCACATAGTAAAATTTACTGAGGAAACGTATTGAATACACAGAAAAAATTTATGTACTGAAAGCATGTTGTAAAAATATGTGTGTCTTTGTTATGTATAAAGCACAATACACAATATTAAATAATAATAATGTTTCAAAATGGTCAGTACCTAAAATTATAACGAGGAGGGGGTGAGGTACAAAAGAGATAGAAATAAACATAATACAAAGAAAATTTTAAGTAAAATTTTGAGTGTTGAAAAAGAATAGTTATTTCGAAACTTATAAACGACCATAAAAATATAGAGATAAAAATTAAAAACAATACAATTTCAATTTGTTTTTATAAATACACTTGTTCAGAAAGAAAAAGCACCTAATGTATACTGTAACTGTAAATAAAGATAAAGAAATGGTTTTGTTTTTAATCTTAGCTTATATACCCTTGACTAAGAGACTTATTTAGAATAACAAAATGTATTTATTAGCAAAGCTGGAAACATATCAAGGAAAAATAAATATATTATGTGATGATCAATCGAATCATTTGTATTCTCATGGTCTTTTTTTTCCTATCTAAAAATTAATATGAACTATTCTTCAACAACAGAGAAATTTGAATTAACCAATTATTTTTGTTAATCAACCTTTGTCTCAACTACATTATGATGATAGTCATTATTAAAAAATTGATTTGGAAGAAACAAATTACGTGAAATAAAAATATTCTTCATAGTAACATAACGGCAGACTTTAAAGTAATTTTTAATAATTTGTATTCATAATAGAAATAAAAGAGCATGTTTGAATAAATCAAGTCATACACGGTGCATACACGATAAATTCTCGATCTGCCTATTTTTTCCTACACCCTACTGAGAGAGAGAGAAGAAACAACAAAACACCCACGCAGTCCTGATGGATTGATTTCTTTCTCGAACTAGACATTTTAAGCACATAATTAGGCTTGTATTTGTTTTTTTTTTATGATCAATGATTAAGAGTTCGCAAAATCTTATTTAAAAGAGACAACAAATTCTATTGTTTTCAGCATGGAGTAAAGAATGAATGGATTTTTCCCTCCAATCTTCACTGTCGACAACCAGCTTTGAAAATTTTCATGATTATTGAACAGTAAGCAACGTTGTAAAGAAGAATGGACTGCACAATAATGCAAAAATTTCCTTGTAAAACTATGTGTATGCTGTTTCTATCTAATTAATTTTAAGATATTTATAAAAGAAAACATATCACAATGTCACCAGTATTAAACTAGAATTGTGTATCTCTCAAATATAAGTAATAGCATGTAACGTATTTTGGTCATACAAACAACTAAATTTTATCAAACAACATTAATTTATTAAAAAAGGAATATTCACTGATAATATCTGAATCTGATTAAATATTAACAATGATTATGTATAAGATAGTTCTTTATAAATATTTATCAACAAATACTTATCATACTAATATCGTAATTCATTCCTTTCTACGAGAATTACATGAACGGTATTTCAGTTGCTTCATTTGTATAAATTTATTTGTATTAATATTTTTAATGAGACTGAAATTCTAATAGCTGCCTCTGAAATAATCCATCCAGTTTAATGTAATGCTGTTCCTTCGATCTCTTAAAATGAAATAATTTTAATTAATTTTTTTTATCGAAATTTATATAAATGCCCTTTACAATTATTGCTAACATTTTTGTTACGAATGTTAAAGCATACATTTTTTGAACTAACGGTTAAGAATCTTTATTTTTACTTACAAATTAAGCAATCGAGCATCAAAACAAATAGTGTAAATAATTCTTAACAGAACAGATTTGTTCGATAAATGGTGCAATGAAAAGATTGCAATATTTAAAAATGAAAATAAATAGCCACATTAGATGTAAACAAAAACACGCTGATTGAAAAGATAAAAATCACAATAAAAAAAGATGCTATCAAACAGTAGAAAAATGATTTGAATGCTCAAAAGAAAACAGCTATTCATATTCACAATGCTTCTCATAATCCTTCTTAGAACTGACATTTGAATGACATAAATCAAAGCAAAAATTAATAAGATTATTAATTTATTCCTACAATCATAAATATTAATCAACACACACAAAAAGTCCAGCTTAAATGAGGAATGAACAAAACTAGCAAAACACCTTCGTAAAAACGAATATGCTAACTCAAGTCTGTGTTTGAATCCGTTCCATTAACGAATTCTATGCAAAACTTGTTCTAATTTTATTCACTCCATGCATTAATTCTAAGAGAATGCTTCATTTTACAAAAGTGGACGTTATTATGTCAATGAATACTTTGTTCGCATTGCCATTTTGGTGTCATCATTCGTAGTATAAAACCGAAAACAGAAATGAGATTCTCTATTATTTTTTTTATTTCCCATCGCATAATTCCATCTATTTTTATGACGCCGCATCATAAATCAGTCGACTTCAGGAAGAATTTGAATTTCAGATCCTGGCAGTTACATATAAATGTTTTTAATTAAAACCCAGTTCATGTCAGCGGAATTTGTGTTAAACATTTCATTATAAAGCGCCCTCACGTTGATGAGTCACTGCAACCAACAATGATGCAACGTATAAAACATTTACAAAAAGAAGGTTAATAAGCTGGAAAAGAAATTATCGCATATTTGTAGTAAATATTCTGAGAAACATTCTATAGACACACAAGAAACTAGACAGCCATGTTGCGAAGGGAATGTAGGCGGCGAAAGGCAAGCACTATCGCTCGTAGACGGAAAACGTAACGAATTGAATGGGAAACATTTTCATAAAGCCGTATCAGTATCTTTTTGTGTTATGAGTATTATCATAATTATAACGCATTTGTATTCAATTATTTGCATTTTTACGGTAAAAATAAGTTCCTGGAAGACAAAGAAGAACGAATAGAAGTGAAGGGATTTCGTTGGGATTTCCAGACAGTCAGCATCTTTTACTTAATACTCTCAAGTCTATGTCAGATAGAAAGGTGTTTGAATCTAATTAAAAGTTTGATTTAAACGTTTAGGTTATCACTAAGCCGTGGATTTGGAATTTGGTGTCTCGAAATTTAATGAAACAGTTAAAAATGAAGAATAATTTAAGACTGAATATATATATATATATATATATATATATAGGACAGAAGGAAAGAGGAAAGGAATAGTAGGAAGAGAAAGGAGAGAATAGAGATAAAAAGAAGGAGAAAGAAATAGAAGAAAGAGAGAAGGAAAAAAGAATTTTTGAATTGAAAAAAAATCGTGGCATGCATTTAATGATACAAGCAAATATTTAAATTAATCACTCGTTTTATGTACCGTAAGATCCGGCGTAGAACGTGCACCTGTACTTTCAGGCTGTCATTCTTCATTTTTAAGTAGATTCGCCCAATAACACGCCTTTTTCTTTTCGAAGAAACTTTAAATGTATAAGGGGCTCCTATGTTTTTAAGTCATTTATTCGAGGTATTATGCCAAGGTTTTGAAAATATTGCGTACTTGTAGAACTACAACCACTTAAGTTCATAAGGGATGTCATTTTTTTTTTTTTTTTTTTTAAAGCAGTATTTCGTTCATGTAAAAGTTTTTAATTTTTTTTTATCTTCGTCTCATTTTAATTATTATTAAAGCTACCATTTTCATACCCGCCATACAACACGCCCCCGTAAATTTTGATCTTACTTTTGGGTTTAAAAGTGCGCGTTATACGCTAGATTTTAAGGTCATTTGAAAATTTAGTGAGCTTCACACATTCCATTGAAATAATTAAAGTAAAATTGAATTTCAAAGATATAACTCTTATTATCAGCAAATTAAAGGTCTTCCACAAGGAGGACCTGCAAGTAACTGTTTAGCAAATATTTATCTGCACTTTTATGAATATGATAACATTAGTATAGATTCTTGTTACTTTTTTAGATACATAGATGACTTAATCATCTTTAGTAATATAGTAAATTTTGTGCCTAGTTTTAAATATTATCCCCTATATCTGAAATTATTAAAAACCAATTATAATAAAGACTCTGCAAACTTTTTAGACCTACAATTAATTGTTAAGAATAATATACTAATTAGTAATATTTTTGATAAAAGAGACTCTTTTGATTTTAACATTATTAAAATGCCTTTTTGGGAAAGTAACCTACATCTCTCTCTCTCTCTCTCTCTATCTATTTTTAGAAATATCATCTTAAATTTTATAAAAAGAAATAACGATTTAGTCACAGATAATGATGTTAAGCAAAATAATTTTAAGCTATTCCGCAATAATTGCTTGGAATACAACTATCCAAGTAACTTCATTTTTAAATATATGTCTAAATTATCTCTCTAATTCTCCTTTTCAAAGTTTAAGCATTATTCTTTGTTTTTTTTTTCCCTTTCTGTTTTTTATTATTTTCACTTTGTTTTAGTTTGCTTTGTTTAATTACAAAAAAACTATCCAGGTGGCGCCACTAATTTTTGCATCTGGCTTCATCAACCTAACACGTCATTTTTAACGATCATTTAGCGTAATGCTCTCGTACGTACAGTTCTTTTTTTCCGCTCTCCGGTTATTTGCATTTTTTCATGTAAGTTTTTGCTTCATTATTCCTTTTCAAAATTATTTTTATTGTTATTTTGTTAGGATTCATTTCCTTTCATATTTTCTATTATTTTTATTTTATTTTTCTTTTGGTTGCAAATTACACGTGGTTGGTTTTAGGCCTAACTTTTCAATATTGGTATGTTTTTCTGTTATGTATAAAATTTCTGCTGAACGGGGGAAGGTAGGATCCATAAAATATATTTAACCCTAATTTTGCTGGTCCTAATTCAGCAACAGCTCTAGAAATCATAACAGGTCTTCATTTTAGTCTATTGACTCTTTTGGCTTCTTACATTTTAAAGTTCTAATTCTGTTCCATGTTATACATACGCTTAGTTAATTCTTCTATAATAGACTCTTCCATTATTTTTAAAGTGTGTTTCTTTAAATCTGGTTTGAATCTTCTAGCTTTGTTAGTGATATTATTTTGTATTATCAATTTTATTATGCCATGTATTTCTTTCATTTTATGTTACTATATATATATATATATATATATATATATATAATATATATATATTTCTATCTACGTTTAAAAAAACACATTGTATATAGTAAGGTGGATTGTGGTTGGTTATATGGAGAGTAAAGGTTGTTACAAATCAGAACCTACCTAGGCCGAAATAATGTTATTCTATAGTATGAAATAAAAAAACTAATTTTTAAAAAAAAATCTCAAAATTTAATATTTCCACAAAAGAGTTGAATTTAAAAAAAAGGGGTGGGGAGAGGATATTGAATTTTGGTTAGATAATTTTTGCCTCAAAATAATTTTTTTCAAAAAAAATACCATAAGTAAAGATTACTGATGAGTGAATACTGAGTAGTGTACAGTAAAAAGTGCATTGCAGCATTTCACAACCCAACTCTCTCTCCCTGCACCGTCGAATCAGTCCGATCTAAGTTTTTTTTCCGCCTCCCGCTTTATTTGGCACTGTCATTTCGACAGTACGTGGCTTAAATAAGTGCTAAATATATCTGATATTTTTCCTTGTAACTTTTTAGTATGTGTCCTCATCAAATAAATCATCTCAATAAATGTTAATTAATACTAAAACGTGTGTTTCATTTTTCAAAAATAGTTACTTTACCTTTTTACCTATTAAAAAGCTCAAATACCTGAATTCCATTCCTCTTGTGACAGTATTTATCATAAAAACTAATTTTTTTTTATCTTACCCTTTTTATCCATATATCACAGAGCATTTTTTTCACATAGGCAGTCTTTATAATTCAGAAAAAAAATTTTTTTTCAACCCCTCCCCCCTAATGTATATATAGATGAAGGAACACGAAGTTATTGGGGAAAAAAAGAATATTAAAAAGCTACTCTATCTTAAAAAAAATATTTGTGCACATATTTATTTTATTTCAACACCAGAAACCTATAACTACTAAGCAATTACTTATTGAATGTGATATTTAAGTTCAATGTCTTGATCAGAACTAACTTGGGAAATTTTTGTAAGGCTTCTAACTCAAAGCCCTCCATCATTAGAAGCAGCCTAGAGTGTGTTCTTGCATTTACATCATACCACACACTCCAACCCCCCTTCAATTATCACGTCACGGATTTTCTTGCCGGACAGAGTAAAACAAACACGAAAAGCCGGCCACCATAAGCTGTGAAACTGCAAATATTAGATTTAAAATCAGCTCAATATTCATAGTGTCAATTAGAATATACTTTACGTCCTCCCCTGTCTATCGCAGAAGCAACTTTTGCTGAGAGAAACTTTTTGTTTCTTTCGAGCGAGCTTGTGGTGAGAGCTGTCAGTTAGGCGGTCGATTAAGGAATCCGGCGTCTTCGACAAGGGGAAGGAAGACACGTATAGAAAAAGGAAGATATTTATCCGGGTGGAAGTCTTTTGGGCCTCCGAGTGATTCGCGACCCTAATTACGTCATAAAAATAATGCGACGCGAGGGTAAACAAAAGGGGGGAACAGGAGGTTCCCGGCATACGGACTTAACCCGGGGCAACTGCGCGCTAGGAATACATATTTGCCCAGGGACACCTTTTGAACCAATCAGGGCGTTTAAACAGATTTGAGGAACGTTCGAACGGTCCCGTTGACAAAGAAAAGGTACCCCTCCCCCCGTAAGAAGAAAAGAAAAAAGGGAGAAGAAAGAAAAAGGTGGAAGAAAACACACATATATATAGTAATAAAAGGAAAGAAAAATGTCTCATGAAAAGGAGTTCTGGCTCAACAGAAGTCTGTGCACTAATGACTAGAGTTATTAGTTTAGCCAACAATGACATGGCCGCGAGGACAGGCAACGAGATAACTGACAAATTACCGGCAGGGCGCATGCGCCGCGAAATCTATCCTTAACAATGCCACGCGTTCGACGTAGGTGGAGAACTGACAAGACATGGTTCCTTTATCGGCAAGGCGTTGTTATGAGGATGGGAGCCGGGTTTGATGACGATACATTAAGGAAAGCCGTTTGTTAAAAAGAACTTCCAGTCCTTCACCCATCCCCACCCCACAAAATGGAAGGCTTTCCAATAGATAACGACTTAACCAAATGACAGTGTTTTGTTACGCCTGCAGGTTGTCTCTCATTACAAAAATCTTACTTCAACTCCCTCCATTCTGCCTACCCCCGCCAACAACGCCAAATTTTAATTAAAAACGAAATGCCTTGAGGTGAACGAGGGTATTGAATATTGAATGGCAAGGTATAGGGTCTTGTGATCCACAGTGAAGATCGTAAAGCCTTCAGCAATGCCCCCTAAATTTTTCGCCAAACAAACGCGCTAACGACGATGTGCCATTTTTTTTTTTATCGTTCGCTTATTTAGTCGCACGTATCTGTAACGTCCGTTTTTGTTATTGCGCTGGAGAAATTGATAAGACACAATGACAATTTTCTTTTCTCTCTGTCTCCGTTTTTTTTGTTGTTCTTACTGATTTTGTTTAAAATCATAGCAGGGAACAATGAGTAAAAATGTCGTTAGAGGTGAGTCACCGTCGCTCTTAAATGGGCAGATACTTTGATTGTGTTTCCGCGGTTAAGGATAGCTAATGCTGAGAAGAGGGGACAGGAAGGCGGAATCAACATGACCATTTTTCACTTCACTTCAGTTTCGGCAGTTAATTATTTGAAATGTTTTTCTTTTAAACACAAAGAGCTCAAGGCCTTTGAAATCATGAAAGTGATTTTTCTTAGGCTTTTCAATCGCCCCATTTTCTCCACGGGGAAAAGTGCTGGAGTAAGAAAATTTTCCTTTTATCGCAGTAATGCTCCTTTTCCAAAAGACAAATTTACAATTTTGAAAATAAAGAAATAAAACTATATTTTTGTAAATTAGATTACATTTGACGAATTGTTTTGACACAGTTTACTATATTTTATATGCAAATACTGCCATGGTACGTCATCCTCGTGTTGGCTGAGGTGGAGATCTAGCTGATTGTTGGGATTCCCGGGGGGATCCGAAAGCAGTAAGGATGGACCAACTCTTAAATCGGACATGAAATGATCGCAAACAGGTATTTGCAATAATTTTCTTTTATTAATTTAAATGTTTGATCTGATTACGTGATGTGCGGACAAGACAAGCTAAATGGTGAGAATAAATGAGATGCCTCTGAAATTTGCTAAAAAGAAATATTCAGAGGTCTCCTAATTCTCAAATAGTGTCTCACTAGAATCCAGGTAGTATTAGCTAGCTGTTATATTTTCTATATCTGTGACTATTTATATACTATCTGGTAATGACGTTCATTTTTGGAGTGGAGTTGTTCTAGCTTTGAGTGATAATTTGGCTGGGCGGGAAAAAAAGACATGTCTCTCAAATAGCCCATTGGTAAAAAATTATATTAATTATAAAAGAAATATTTATTAATTCTGTAACATGTTCTATTTGCGATTCATACTAATCCTCTAGGGTAAATACTTTTATGACGTTGTATGAATACAAATCCACTTTCTGTAAAGGAACCGCGATTTATGATAATGAAAATCGCAGATCTAGTTGTAAAAATAAAAATTGAATCAACTATTTTTATTGATATTTAAATTAGTAATTAATCTGACGGCTTTCCTAGCTTAGGTCGAATTTAGATAATGATTTGATAATCCTAATAAAAGTGTTGGTCTCATGAATATGTCTCTTCCTTTGGGTTACCTTCACACATCCGAGCGTTTGAATTCGCGACAACTCTAATATGTATCTGTTAATTTATTAGTAAGAAAACTAATAAATATCATTTATTAGAAAACTAAATTATTTTACTGCAGCCTTATTCTTGCAAAAATATTGTAAAATTGTCCAAAAATATTATATTATTTTTCAACATTTTAATTATTTTTTTTCCTTCAAAATAGTTATTTATTTTGTTGGAAAGAAATGTGTCATTAGTTCGTTACCCTAACGAAAAGATGTTGCAAAAAATAGAAATGAAAAGAATAATATGACACTCCAAAAACAAAACAGATAAAACACGAAAATGAATCTAAATGTCAACGATTGCAACTTCTGTGCACACATTCAATCCCTCTCGCCGACGACCAACTCTATATTATTAATTTATTTCGTTGATTCTCAGAAGCACAGAAGGATCCCCACAATCTCACACCCTCTTTAAAAGAGACTAAACCTAACCCATTCTGCAAACCACGAGATATATGTCCGATAAAAATCTTCCTCCTCCCTTCTCGGATCAACAAATCACGGAGAGAATCTAAATTCTTATCTGCGGGGGCTATTGAAAATCCAAAACCCGGCATTTAAAGCTAACAGTTTAAACAGGCGTTCTAATAAATCACCACCTTCCTCCTCTTAATCATATTAAAATCCCGCAACACTTTAAAGCAGCGGGCGTAGCCGCCAAAGCGAAATAATAATTGCCTCGGCCACCGCCAAGTCGTCCTTTCTCTTGCAGATGGATCCAGATTAGGATGATCGCGGATGCAGCACCGGGCGTTATCAATCTCCTAATCAGCAAAGGGGACGCTTTAATGCATTGATTTCGTTGAGTCCGATGAGGCTGGAAACGTCAATTGTCCCACGGAACGGATGGTTTTGATTTGTAGGATATATTAGTTTGATGTATAGATGTTTCTGGACTTGTAATTACAGTGGTTGTGGTTCTGCTTGGCTTGATTAACGGGGGAGGGCGGGCAACTGAAGAGGATTGATACTTTTCAGAAAATCGAAGGCAGTTGGCGACCCACAGAAATCGAACGTTTCCCCTAATGATTGTGATTTATTCAGTTATCTTGCGGTGGGCAGTTTTCGGAGGAATCCACAGCGGCCACCGTTATGAATGAGGTCTGCAATTAGGATGTTTCACTTCACTGATGCGGAGAGGACGGAGGATCGGTTGATGCAGTAAAAATTCAATTATCCGCAATCTGCGACGGGAAAAGTACCGGTCAGCCAGTCGATGAAATCCAATTTAATTAAGTACGCTTTGCCGTGTCTGGGAGGTGGATTTTATAGTTGTGCCCCTGCCCGCCTCCATCAACATATTTTCAACCCGATGAACAAATCTGTTTTAATGCAATTTTCTAATCTACTCGATTTTATCGTACGGAAATCTATCTTGGGCTGCGGGACCGATTTCTCTTCGGTTGCTTTGCATACCTTTCATAACACACGTACTTCAATAGAATGCACCGGTTAGAAAGGTTTATTGAATTGACTCTTCTATAATAAGCGATTTTGTCTACAGAAGACCTTAGACAGGAGAAACCTAATTAATCTAATCGCAAGCGGATGATCAGAATAGGATTCGTAAAGGATTCCATTGGTCATGCTATTCATCATCGCTTTAAAAATGTTAGTGATAATAATTAATTGGTTGACTTTTGGTAGACAATACAACGATGTAGTAGTAGCATATTTTTGAGTGCTTTTCTAAATTAAAAAAGATTCTATAGATTTATTTCACTAGTTAATTTTTTAAATAACTCAATGTATTGTGAAATTTAAACTAAAATTTATTTCATATCTTTGTAGCATTTAAATCATTGATCTGTCGCAAAATCGAATTTAAAAAAAAAAGATTCTATCTGCTATTTGACTACACCGCGAAATCAAAGAAGCAACATAACGAAACCGCATCGAACCTATTCCCCCCCCCTTTTGAATTATTTGAAAGAATGTTTCCATTCTACTTCTAAGTCTTTCTAACAATGTACCAAATTTGTAGCAATAATCTCAATTTTCATTTCAATGCAACCAGTAGTAGTTCAGCTGCCAAATTTAAACAAAAACTTCAAAAGTATTTCTGCTTTGCGTGCCGCCATCTGGTGTTAAAAAAAGAACATGACAAAAACAGTTTTTTTTTTAAAACTTCGATTAAAACGAAGTTAGTGTATTATTCAAGTTTTAGATGGTGTGGAGAATACAATTTTGTAAGCCACTGATGATGTTACAAAGTAAAAATAAAATAATTTAATTATGATGAAAAATTTTCAAGTCCATTCAATTTTTCTTGGTTTGCTTAAAATTATTCAACTTATTTCAAGTTTCATTTTTTAATATTATTTGTTAGTTTTATTTTTCTTTTTGCTCTTCTTAGCAAACTGTTATTTCCAGTTGTTTGACTTAAGTGATCTGTAAAAATGTTTTCGCGACGTATTGAGCAACATTGCAGGGAAACCAATGCTAGGGCGTGTGAATATTAACGTCGCACTATTCAGCTATACTCGAGAACCAATTCTTGGGAAAAGTTCAGCTAATGGAAGTAAGTACCTTTAAATTTGTAAACAAGTTTGCATTGGAATACATAAAACAAAAACAAACAAACAAAAAGTATACTTCATTAATTTTAAAAGTTGCTAGTTGTTTTAATAATGTTATAAATTGATTTCTGGTGGTGGTGGTGGGGAATTCTTAACATTTTATTTTGCGCTAACTAAAGATGAACGTTGGTTGATTTATGAAAATGAAAACTGAATTTGTTATTTTTAACAAGTACATATATGCATTATAATTTTATACAAATAAAAAAATTGAGGTAATTTCTTTGATTGACAGTTTTTAAAACTCTTTTAACAAAATGAAGGAAATGTCGGTTATATAAGAAGCATATTTCTAAATATTTCATATAAATTATCTATCATGACTGAATTTCGTGAATTTTTTCATATGTTTAATGAATGAATCTTTTTATGAACTGTAAAATAACCCAAATGTTACTGTTTTCTATACAAATCTAAATTTTTTTCCTGAATACTTTTTCAGAATATTCAAGTCAATCCTATTCGACGAGTTTTCACCGTTTCTTTCAGACAGTGTGATTTTGTTTTCAGTTTAAATCTGATAACGGATTCACCACAAAGTGAGCAATAACTAAGCTTTTAGCAGATCTAGCTACTTTTTTCACTACTCTGTCAAGATTCATTGAATTTTTTTTTCAAAGAACGCCCAACCTTTTCCTCCATGTAAAAGCTGATTATATTAAATATTTTGATAAAATTTCAAGCATAAGAACCACATGACGCTGGATAAGATTGATAATTATTTGCAGCTTAAATATTGTTATTAGGTTTTTTTAGTCGTAAATATTTTTGCACATTTTGGACTTATAAATATCAGCAATGTTACAATTACAGACACAAATATTACGTGCTAAATACTATGGAAATTTAGATTAACTACAGTACAAATTATCTAAGTAAATATTTCAATCTAATATACATAAATTGGATAATTTTATCTTCCGCTCTTCTAAATGCCTAATCTAATCTTTCTTGGAATTAAAATGTTTATTGTAATGAAATATTTCTAATGAAATAATATTCTAATGAAATAGTTGTAATATTTTAATCTCAAATTTAAGCATCATAACATTAATAATAGGAGTCAATAAATGATAAATTTCACTAACAAAGAGAGTGCAAAGTCTTGGGGCCAAAAAAATTATTCACCCTCCACGGATTCGAACCCGGCTCCTAACGACAAGGAACACCAATCTGTTGCGGCTACGCTAAACCTTTATGTATAATCGTTTGCTAATAGAATTGAATTTAACGAGCAAACTACATCTTCAGTTAAAAAAATTTAAAAGATTATTATATATTGGCCCCTATAACCCTATATCTTCATCAACAGGAAAACTAAATCTACCATCTTACAAAATTTGAACTAAATCCAGACTCCAAGACCTTGCACTATCCTTGGTAAGTTTCAGAAACTAGTTTAATTGCACTTTTTTACTGAAGCCTTTTTATGCACTGAAATATTGTTCTTTTACTTTCTAAAAAGGATTTTTTTTCCAAAAAATTTAAATTATTTTAAATAACATATTACATATAAATCAGACTCGAGCAAAATATTAAGTTTACTTTCCTGATTAAAATTTCGACATTATTCCACTTAGGAGGTTCATCTTCATTATTGAATTTTATTCCAACACTGGATTCTTACAAAGTAATAATCAGTTTAATGAAATAGAAAAATTTTATCAAATCTAAACAACTAATTCAATCTAATTGATCTCCGATTCTGGCACACTGAGTCAAAACACGACAGTCCAACCATTCCCTTATCAGTACTCCATCCTGTAACAGTTCCACGACATTTGTCTTTTGAAACAGGACCTCATCGGATGGCATGCCACGACAACATGTCCCTGCTCTCACTCTTGGCTAATACAAAAAATAAACAGGCGCAATTTTTCCCACAGAAACGACAAGAGTCGTGCTATAAATCGGCTTGTCTTGTCCTCCAACTTTTAAGAACGCACAAAAAGAAAATTAAAAGAGAGAGAAGAAGAGGGAAAAAAACGCAGAGGGGCGGGCAAGAACTCAAAGCCATCGATATCTATATTTTACTCGACGCCAAACGTAAATCCGGGTCTTAAATTACCACTGAATGGGCACAATGACACTTTTTTTCTCAGTCGAGGGGGGGGGGCAGGGATAGAATTTTTCGTGGGAGAATTGGGGCTAACCTAAGAACGTGTTTTTGAAGCTACCTGGTGGGCAATAAATCCTCAACGTTGTTCCAAAAGTCAGTCTTCAGTTGGAGGGAAATATCATGAATAAGAGGTGACGTCACGTGATTTTCCCCTACGCAACGGTTAGTGAAAAATCACTCTTTCGCAACACAATTAATTCCCTTTCTCTGTTCTGAAACATAGCTCACGAATATATAAAAAACCTAGTATATATTTCAAATATTACAATAGTACAAAGGACGGTAATATAATGTAACAAAATCGGAAATTTTTTGAAATCTCTGTATCTTAAGGCAACGGGAATTGTTCTTTATTTATATTTTTTTAAATCGACTTGTATATTTTTAAAAATTGATTGGCATGAGAGGGTAAGCCATCTGTCCAGAATCGTAAACTTATAAAAAAAACTGCAAACGTATTAAAAACATGTAGTTTGATTTTTTTTAAAAATTCATTAGAGATTCAAAAATATTTTTCTTACTTATAACTTAACACAACTAGTATTCTTATCAGATTTATAAAAACGCACGATTCAAGAAGTTAAAGTTATTTATTATGTATCATAATTTTTTGAGATGTATCTACTTAAATCTGATATCAATAAGTATATAGTATTTGAATAAAACTGAGACATATTATATGCGTTCATTAAAATTGTTACAGATCTTTTTTTCACTAGTATACAAAAAACACGAATCATTCCCAAAATATTTTTCATATAAAAAATTTACAAATATATCAAAGTATCTCTTTCCCAGTATAATACTTTCAAGAAGAAAAAAAAATGAATAAATTGTTACAAAAACTTTTAAACTTTTTTTTAGAAGGAATAATTGATAGAAGAACAGCGTGAAAGCAATTCGTACAATAATCTCGTAGACATGTAATAATTCACCCCTTAAAATTTCTCTCGGAGGATTTTATTTAATTCAAAATGTTTTAGAGCCTTCCAAGACTTTGCGTGGTCGCCCATCTAATATAGTGGTTAGTGAAACTGACTGATGTGTAGAAGAGTCTAGGTTCGAATCCCAGAGAAGGCATGAATGTTTGTAAATGTATAGTACCCCTCTTTATGGCATGGGAGTGCATAGCCGTTCAGCCTCAAATCCTCTCGTGAGTTGGTAGAAAGGGGGAAAAATGTGGGAGGTTCCTCTGACCACCTACAAGGGTGTTCTCCCTCAAAATTGGGGGGGGGGAGACAAAGGGCAAATCATACAATCACCTGTATGAAGCTCAAAGCTACGGCTAACGACATTCGTACATTTAGCCCTTTGCCACTATGAATTTCGTGGGCCTCGATCTCACCGTCAGTCAGGTGGCATTAGAAAACACAACAACAGATTTTACGTAATAATGAATTTTTAGTTTGCCAACCTAACGGGATATATTCCGCTCACCATCTCCTAAAACACTGCTGCGTTGCCGCTTCTTAAAACAAGATGATGCCTCCTCTGTGTATTCTGAGCAATCACTTTAAGATAAGAAAGATTCTAAAAGCTTTCAGTTGAGGAAACTATAAAAGCTGAGATTTCCGGAGCGAAGAAAAATACTTTCATGTATCGCCTTAGTGTTCAAGTACATTTGTGTTCTATTTCGTCTCTGTTTGCGCTGTGTATGTGTTTTAATTAAATACATAAATGTGCAACTAAAATACCAAGAAGGCTCTTCAATCAAAGACTGCAACAAGTCAAAGGATTTTCCCAGTAATATGTTTTAAGTCGCATGAAGTTGTTTGCAAAAATCTTTCTTTTTTAATAAACTCTTAAATCTTTTATATTATTTCTCAACTAAATAAATCTTGAATCAAATTCAATGTCGAAATCACACACATTTTTAGGTATGGCATTAAAATCATACGAGTTCTAATTTTGTTATAAAAAAAATTACGATCGAGTGATTCCATTGGTACTTTGAACTACTTCCGAAAACTAAATAAAAATTGCTTTAAAAGATTAACGAAAATTCCACTCTACCATACGAAGAAAAAGTAAATAAATTCGTTCTTTGCTACAGATTTTAATCTCAGATATACGTAGATAAAAATTAACCAGAGTTTTAAATTCAATCGAGAGCTATACCCTCCAATATCTCCACGCTTTCCAGAAGAATAAAATCGAAGAATGACTCGAAAATATTTCCAGAAGTCTTTTACAACCAATAAAGGGGAAAAAGAAAGGGGAAAAAATGGAGGGGGAAAAAAGAGCGAAAGAAAGAGCCCATCACCTGTCTTGAAGTACAAGTCATTTTAGTATGGACAATACAATGGACGGACAGACATACGGCCGTCGAGGTGAAAAGTGAGAAGTTGTAGAGCCATAAGTCACCCCCCCCCCCCATCCAGAAGTCATGCATTATTCAGAAAACAGGGAAAACGCCGAGTCTCAAGCTGATAGATATGAGGACGAGGGATGACGAGACAACGACGCATACATGGATGGGGAAAAATTACTCTCCGCCGTCCTGCAGAGTTGTGGGCTCGTATTTCTTTTACGTCCATGTTGCCTGTAGGTGGAATGGTAATTTAGGGATGTTGGATGGAGCTCTTATATCCCTTGAGCGCTGCAACCGCTGTATGTCCAGAATGGAGGCGGCGGATTGTTTTCAAGGGATGGTGTCCATCTCATGGCTATAAGGGAAACCGAAATTGAGCAACAATTTATTGCGTAATAAATATTTATAATGCATAGCCTAACTCTCGTTTATTTTTTTCAGTCATGGTTTCTCTTCAAAGAATAATGTATAAACAGTGTAATACGTTTAACGCGAAAACGTATGAGTCGAAATATCGGTTAACACGAAATAACACAATGGTCCCGACAAACTGCTATGTATTTTCATGCATTTTTTTCTCTTATCACGAACCGAAAATCGCTTAACACGGAAAGATTTCTCTTCTGAGAATGAACAAAATATGAAAAACACCAGCCAGATTGGACTGTTCTATTGTATTATGGGAAGAATTCATTGCAGTCGGGGATGATAATGTGTACAGCCCCAATTATGGCAGACAAAGACATTTTGGAGTTTTTTTAAACCTCCAAAAATATTATTGGTGCAGATTCTGAGGACGAAAATGAAATGAGTAATGCAGCTCTTGTTCCCCTGTTATTCGAAATGAGGAACGTCCTGAAAAATGTGCGCAGCTAATAAGACGCACATTCCAATGGCGAAACGAATCACAAAATAAACGATATAGAGCACTTTGTTGACAGTTTGATGTTGAAAAAATAATCCAAAGAAAAATATCAGATTACTTTGCATAAATTCAATAAATGTTTTTGTTATCAAAAAATCTGAGAATTTTGTATTAAATTTCTTTAAGTTCTTGTGAATGTTTTTGATTCATCAATTTTTTTATTAAATATATATGCGTAAATACTTATATATGTATATAAAATGAATTCTAATGGAATATTGAATAAAATAAATTCTAGTGAACTTAATTTTGAAGATATATGGGGGAAGGCGTTGTTGCAATATCCTTTAGCACGAAAAAATGTTTCAGACCCTTCAGTTTCGTGTTAATCGATTTTCACTGTATGCAAGTGATAATTTGCTCAGTCGTTGAGGGATAAGTAAGTTTGGTACTTTTAAATCCATACTTATTTAGTTACAGGAAAAAAAAAACAACTCGCAAACGTAAAAGAGACAGCAAGACACGAACTGACACGAGTGGTGCATTCATAAATGTAGCCTCTTTTCGGGCCTGAGATCTCGTCCATTCATAGTCTTGGTCCAACCGGAAGTTACTGAAAATCACATGGTTTCCGGGAAAGGATGGATTCCAACTCGTGGGTGTGGCATCATTCTGTTTCAATAGACACTGAAGTTTTAGTTGGAGGGAAATTAGGCTATGGTGATTTCCAATTCACTAGGAATTACACTCACTGGTGAACTAGAAATTAATCATCACGCGCAATCTTGGAGGGTTCAAGACAATTAGGAATCAAAATCCCCCGAGAGAACATTTTCGGGAATTATTACCCCTCTCCCTGTGACAACCTGCTAGCGATTGTTGGCGTTTGAGGGTTCGAGTAAAGATCAGCCATAACCAGTTTCAAACTCAGATTTTTTATCCCACTGACTTAAACCAGACAACTAAAGGTAGGAAATGCACTACGTAACTAATTAGAAGAGCAATCACATGGCTAATGGATACTTAACATATGAGTATAATCCACTCCACTTACTCTTGGAGCACTCTGGACTTCTATGCTAGACTTCACAGTAAATCTCTTACTTATACGACCGACAGTCGTAATTCTTGTTCAATCTTTTAACTTATTCTCCAATTATCTAGTTAACCATCCAGCAACTATCCATCCACTAGCTTTCGCCTAAATTCGCGTACCTAAATGTCCACGCTTATATATAACAACTCATTTAAACAATTCAAGTTTTCTTCTTCGGGAGAAAGTTTTCAATAGAACATAGTTAAAAAGAATACATTTACCCCAAGAGGATTAGTTAAAAGTTTGCAGATAGACCCGTTACACCCCTCTTACACACACGCACGCAAATATTCTTAGTTCTAATCATTCTACACTTTAATTAAAGTTGAATTTTAAAATTTCATAAAGGTTAATTCAGGGGCGGCCAACCTAAATGACCTTGCAGGCCATTTAGGAAAAACATTATAATCCCGCGGGCCGCATATAAAAATATGTATTTTTATATTATATTTGAGCCCATTATAAATATTTATTGGAGGGAAAATTTAAAACAGAATGAAGTATTATTATTGTTTTCATTATTTTTTCATGCATTCGGACATAGATAACATAAGAATTATATTTAACACAAAAAATGTTTAACTTATTTAATTAATGAGATATTTGCTTCTCATGTTTTTCACTTAGTTTTTGTGCGTCGACCTCAACGCGTGTATTTGCACATCGTAATTGAGATTGCAAGTTTGAGAGCAATTTATGCTGACAAATTTCGCTTTCGAAAACAACAATTCACAGATGAAGGTTGAAAAAATTTACAGGATTTAAGCGTAATGCTGCGGAGTATCGCTGAAATGCAATGCTGAAACACTTCTAAGTTTCTATAAAAACAGAAGCAACGTGATAAAATAGAAACAATTATGGGATTTATTTGTTACAAAACACTACATTAAAAACAACAATATGCGGTAAAATAATCGTAATTTGTAAAGAATCTCACGGGCCACGGGTTGCCCATACCTGATCTAGTTCTAACTATTCATGAGATACAAAAATTAGTACTTCACTTTCTAAATTTCAATGGGAATAGTTTAAGGCTCGATGTAGTCTTGAGTTCCGAATCATAAGTGCTAAAGCATCTGAAAGAAGCTCTGCCACGTCTCTCGCACACACACCACATACGTATATATAACCGGCATTCCTTAACATATGAATAATAATTAGCAAATAGTTGAAATAATACTCCTCCTGTGACTTTATAATTATAAATTAGCATATTTCCGAGTCAGAGAACATTATTTCTATACAAATAAACATTAATTAATTTAAATAGTTATTCGGTACTTAAAACATTCGGACAACCTTCTTTATTATACAAAATCTATTCATAATAATTTCAGTATCAATATGAAGTGTAAATTGCTTTATATTATTTGCCAGATTTTGAAAAAATAACAAAAAATTCTTATTTCTCCCAGCTTTATACTTACAAATTCCAAATTGTATGCATTATATTAAATTTGAGTAATTACATGTTCAGTGAAACGTAAGAAAATGAAACAATGAATTATATATATATATATAAAGCGTGCATATTCGTTTCTGAAGAACCATCTTACTGTATGATATGATATGCAAACTTCATATTTACAGGGGAAAAAAGGTCCTCGGTTCAACCATCCGGGCAAGAGCACACAACAATCCCAACTTTCCTTTCCCAATCCGAATAAAATTACGAAGTCTCTCTCTCACAGACAGAGAAAGTAACGAATCGTTTCCCACAAGACCAGATCCTTCTCGGGGCCGAGTGACACTTTTGTTTATAAACACTTGGAAGAGGGGACACCTCGACTTAATACCACCTTAAGGGTCCTCTCAAACCCTTTTAAGAGATCACTCGTGAAAAATAAGTTCACATATAAATTATTATATCACCCTCCGTCTGTAAGCATCCAAGATAT
This sequence comes from Trichonephila clavata, assembly GCA_019973975.1. NCBI lineage: Eukaryota > Metazoa > Arthropoda > Arachnida > Araneae > Nephilidae > Trichonephila > Trichonephila clavata. The sequence continues at coordinate 128,800 of BMAO01026171.1, read as the reverse complement.
ACTGTCGTGGTCCACACTTAGGCAACTTCATAAGCCGAAGGCCTATCCCGGCCGGGAGAACGAATGATAACGAGGCATTACTGGGAAAAGAGAGATGGAAGGAATAAAACTGGAAAAGGGGGGGGGGTGGACCGAGGACACCGGATACATCCCATAATTCAGCGCGAGAATGGCGGAAATAAATCTGGCTTCTGGGCAGGTCTTCATTAAGTGTGTCTTGAGCGTATGTGTGTGTGTTGTGCTGCATCAGTGGGATCTGTATCTCACCCGCTGTCTTTTGATCCATCTTAGACGGAGTTTGCTTGATGCGTTCGGCCCTAGGGTTGCCGGCATCACTGTGGAGGAAAAAATACCGGCGCCAAAAGTGGATCGCCAACAGCGATTAAGTACTTTTCTCTTTACAAATAACACTCTCGTAATAAAGCCATTTCACTTGATAAGATTGGTACGTACTATATGTTTGTGAATAGTAATGGACTAAAGTCGAACTCATTACAAAAGAAAAATTAATGCTGTATGAAGCTGAAGATGCTTTATAGAAATAAAAATACTTTCAGAGAGAGATAAATTCTGATGATGATGTGATGATGTGAGAAAAAAATTATTATTATTTTATTTTTACACCTCAGAAAAATAGTACCTTAACCAACATTTTGGCGCTTATCTATGCTTTTCAATAGGGAAGATTTTTAATTGGCATTCAATAAATAAGGACCAAATTTATATAAATTAAGAAAATCAGAAAGAAGACTGTTTCTGAATTCATAAGAAGTAATTCAAATTAATATATTTTTCGTATAACTTCTGATTGAAACAAATTAGGAAAAAATTTTTGACATATAATAAAAGAAAATAAGAATAAGGAACGTTTATAAAAATAATGATGCCTCCTAACTTTTTCTTTATTTATAAAAGAGATATTAATAACAAAACAATCTAATAACGCAATTTTACTGCGTATTCTAAGTAAATAGTTTAACTTTTATTTAAAAGTCATAAAACTAATAATAAATTTCGATATCACAAAAATCAAATTCAAATATTACAAGTATAAATAAATAAGAAATAGTTATATATGTATGTGTGAGTAAAAAATACATCTAAAACAATGAAAAAACAAATAATAAAAACAAGGTACATAAATCACAAAACAACATATTAAATATTTAAAATGAAAAAGAGTTATATAATTTTAAAAGGAGTCCAGGTAGTCAAAAAACAATTTCAGACATCGGACCGAATAAGTGGAGTTAAACTAATTCTCTTATGGCACCAAAAAATCGCCCTTTGCGACTCGGTAGATAAAAAATATCCAAACAAAATGAAGAAAAAAAAATCGAAATAATAAAATAAAACAGTGAGCAAAGAATTCTCAAATAAATTCATGAGAAGTTAACTAATTCTTATCTGCTAGTATATGTATATATATATATATATATATATATATATACTAGCAGATAAGAATATATATATATATATATATATATATAAATTCTTTTATTAGATTAATTGCTTTATTTATATAAACACTGCAATAAGATGTTATTTGTTTCTGATGATGAATTTTATGCTTAAAAAAACTCCATAGAATAAATATAGCGTTTTAGAACAATTTATAGATTTAAAAAAAAGGAGAAGGAATTTTCAAAATATTTGTCCAATACTTTCTCTAATTTTAATCTGAATTAGGAAGTATAAGTGCTTCAAAACTCAAATCCTCGAAAGGTGAGTCACACTTGAAAATTTACCGTCGGCGCAACCAATTTTAAATGCATTATTTATGTGAGCAAACATTATAATATTTCCAAACAGTGCTATTTCACATCCAGCACGAAAAAAATGAGTGTTTTCAAACTCAACAGAGAGATTATTTCAATTTAAAGGCAGAACACATATCCCCGTTGAAGACGACAATAACGCTAAAACTGTCTTGAGTCCATTTACATGTCTTTGAAACGGTCGGACTTTACAACTGGAAAAGTTGACTCTTTCATTCTTCCCAAATCACGCACAATCGCAGCACGTTAGTTTATAGGCACGCTTCCCGAATCTATATTCAAAAATCTCCGATGCTAAATATCGATTCCGAGGCGATCCTTGTCCTACATAAGGAAAACAACGAGATGAGGACTCGCATCCACACGAAGATTAACTTCAAAGTATAAACAGGGAATGGGGAAAATCCACGGCGTATATTTATGCGTGTGGGACGGGCAGTAACTGAGATAGAAGAGACTGATTCATGAAAGCAGAGGCAGTTTCAACTGTCCACTGCAGAGACAGTTTTTCAGACGGTGGAAAAGCTACATAAATAGCATTGGAGGCTATTTCACCACGCACTGAGAGAGAAAGAAAAAAAGCAGAGGAAATTGCCATTTTTTCTTCTTTTCCCCCCTTTTATTTTCGCTTTATTCTGGCTTCTTTATTTATTCTCTTTGATACAGAAGTACTGCACGCATAGAATTTGTGAGGCACTCGTCTTGCGGTTCACGTCCGTCATTCCCCTGACAAGTGTCTCCTGTTTTTCCGCAATGCTTTTCTGTTCAACCCTCCTTCTTACTCCCACTCCGCTAAGATAAGAAGGGGGATGTGTCCACATTATAAGGGGTCGTGAAATCACTAACTTTTATTTTGCATCTTCATATTATCGTAGATACAGAACATTATTTTTGCATTGCTTATTCTAAAATAAAACTCAACGTAAAATATTCCAGCAAGATTTCCCTTTTTAAGGTAATATAAATATTTATTGAATTCAAACTGCATGGTACATAAGGGTGCTAAATTTTCTTTATTGAAATAATTATAAATGACTTAAATTTAAATAAAAACTACAATAAAAAATGGATACGTGCAGAAATCGATAATCATCTAAAATTATAAAATTGTAATCCTTGATTGAATGATTGAAGTCAATGCAGAATGTTTTTCATTTATTTCAAAATAAACAGCGGGAAAAAATATTTCAAATGTTTGATACTTAAAATAGTAAAATCAAATAAAAATATCTTGGGGAAAAAGCATACTTGATCTTTAAATCCAAACTTCATTAAACATTAAAATATCAAATATTAGACAAATAATAAAATATATAAATAAAAAGTGTAAACCTGAGCAAGTTAACAAAAAAAAAAGAAAAAAGAAAAAACTTCGTCACAAATAGGAGGAGAAAAAAATCCAAAGTTATATTAAAATTTATACAAAGCCAAAAAAAAAAAAAAAAAAAAAAAAAAAACACACACACACACACAAAAAAAAATGGCAATGGTTTCAAAGATTCTCAATTGAGATTCAAATGAGAGGAGAATAATATTCATTTCCATTTGTTGGTTGATCATAATTAACATTTATTTTACTGAGATATTAATAGAAAGCTAGATTATAGACTTTTGTAAAAGAGTAAAAATAAATATATTACTTTCACAATACTTGGTATTTGTGATATAAGTTGAAGTATTAAACAATAACAACAAATTAATAACAAATCTTAATCCTTGAACTGATGAATTTCAAAGTTTACGTCCTCACCGAAAAGTTAATAACTGAACATTATATATTTTTAAAGCATATTTTCTGAATAAGTAAAGCGAAACTGTACAGCGAGGCGGAGAAAAAGCATGTAGTTATAGCCAACAAGATTAAAAGTGCTTTTTGATGGGTAAGTTTTAATAACTTTCCCAAGTCTATTTTCAAATATTATATATCAGAAGATGAATCTGACATTTAATTATAAAGAGATGCGTTTAATCCTCGTACATCTTTCAAAACACATAATTTAATCTTGTCACAAGCATACTTCGAAATTAAATGTGTATTCAGATTAAAATAATCAGAAGTTTTATGGATGAGCATAAGGCTTCATTTTTTTGCAAAAGGGATCACCAAGAAAATAATCAAACTTAAACATAAAAAACATTGATTTCATTGCATTAGGCTGTTTTCAAACATCATAACACATTTCAAACAAATATTTTCTTTATAACAGCACGAATTATGCACTAAATTTAAAACAAAAAAAAAATACAATAAATTCTTTGCATTAAGAGTTACAAATAAATAATTAATTAACAGAAAAGTTATATCAATATCCAAGACTTCAAATAAAAAAAAAATAGAAATATTAGTTACCAATTTGCTTAACATTAAGTAAAATTAATAAAGTTTTATAAGAAAAATGCCCGAAAATAAAACACTAAGATATTACTAAAACTATTTATATTTACAAATTTTGAAAAATATTGGGCAAAATTTTAATTTAATTCACAAAATGGTGACGGAGGAAAGAAAATGGTGCTAAATTCCACCAAACCCCCGTTTTTCTATATTGGGGGGACTTCTATCTAATCTAATGTCAACATCTTGACCCATTGACGATAAACAAAGGTACGTACTAAAATAGGATCTAACCGAATACCAATGTCATTTTCACGAGATTCCTTTAAATAAAACTGTTTCAGTAAGAAGTTTAAAAAAAAACAAGCTCTTTGTTAATTAACCTGTCTTGAAAGTCTCAATTTTTAAATCCATATGCAATGAGAATCATATTTTCAGGGATGTCTTGAATGCTTTCTTGTCTATATACTCCTTTGAGCTTGCATAACCACCAAAATACTACACTACGCACAGACTACGGAATAATTAATTGCTGTATAAAATTTGGATAAGCACTTATTAATACATTACTTATATAATTGTAAATAAAATACTACAAAAACCATCTCTCGATTTCCCCAAACTATACTATACTTTTCTAAAATTTTATTTTTATTTACATCAATCTTCTTTGTAAGCAAGACATATGTAAATTTTAACTTTATTCGCGAAATAAGATTTGAATGTTGAGAAAGAAGGGGGGGGGAATACCTTTCCTTTAACCTTTATTAAAATTCTTTTGCATAGATCAGTTAATTCGTTATTGAAAAAATCACAGAAAAATATTCAAAAAAATTCAATAAGCCGCTCAAAATTTGTACATATCAAATTTGTATGTATTCTTTGTCATATTTGTTTGTTTTGAACACAAGTAATCTATTCATTTACCGTAAAATTCCGAGTATAACGTGAACCTATCCTTTCAAGCTGCATTTTTGATATATTCTTCGTATAACGCGCACCCTCTCTTTTCTAACAAAACATTCCAAGAAATTCGTATGTAATACTCTCACGTTTTGAAGACATTTATTCGAGGTATTATCCCAAGCTTTTCAATAAATAATATACTTTTAGAATTGCAATATTTTTTCACAATATTTTTTCACACTTACTGTAAATAAACAGAGTTTTGATGTATGTGTAACTTTTTAATGTTTACCTATTTTGTTACTTTTAAAGCTATCATTTTTAGACCCGATGCGCGCCCTTCAATTTCGATCTTTTTTTCGCGTTCAAAGTGCGCGTTGTACACCGCATTTTGCGGTATTAAACCAATAAAAAATAATTAATCATTTATGGGAGCGATTACCATTCATTATCATTATCATGTACCTCAAACTCTACTTAAAGACACTAGAATTTGTTCGAAATCTGAACAATCGCACATTTTTACCCGCCCCCTCTGTATTTCCTGATCCATCGCACCCCCTGATGAATGGTCAACTTACTAGCTTTTTCTGCCTCGGAATGGCAAGGCGAAACTCTAAACAGCCTCGGCCACAGCCGGCTCAACGCCTAAATATCCATCTCCAAAAAGAATCCACGGAAGATGCCATATATTTCCGAGATATATAGAAATCGCCTGTTACTCGGACGCAGACGGAATACAAAGAGTTATCAAACCATATATTTTATGGCTAAGAAGGTAATAGTTACCCCGGACGAGTCCGTAAATTGCGTATTTTATATACGGACGTGCCGGGATTGCCTGTGCTGGCGGCCGCATTCGCCTCATCCGGGAGGTGTTAGAATCCTTAAGCCGCTTAAGCTGGCCCCACCAACTAAACTTCTCAATAAAAGAAGATGAGAGCCGTTTAACAGTTAACAGTTTACTCGGTCCCGAATTGCAAAGGCAGGAAAACCCATTAGGGGTATTAATTTAGAATTCAGAGTTATAAATTAACTTTTTTTTCAATCCCTCTAAAAGGGGGGGGGGGTAAAATCTCTTTTTGTTAAGCTCTTACTTTGAAGTCTTCATTTTGATTTATTAATCATTTGTGGATGACTAGGAGAGAAAATTTAATTAGATGAATTAACGGATAAAAAATGCGGTGTGGTGTGTATATATATATGGTTTCGAATAAGAGAATGGAAAGATCAATTTAAAATTATAAAAAAAATAAGAATAAGTAAGCAGTTTTATATTCGGTATCAATAAGTCTTATATCGTAGTATAATGCAGTTTTTTCTTTCAAAAAATAATAGATCAAAATTTTAAGATTAAACATTTGTGTGTGTTTTTTTTTAATATTGAGTTGGATGGTATTAATTTAAGTACAGGTAACTATTACAAAGTTATATCGAAACAATTTACCATGTTTCTTAGAATGTACAAAAGGAACCAATTTATTAGGCAAATTGTGACTCGCCAAGGCATTCAGAAAGTGTTCTCTATACTTGAGTCAACATATATTTGTGAGCACAATTTCATGATCAACAAGAGTAAATATATAAATGCACTTTGATTAAATTAACTTTCAAATTGTGGTGAGAATTTTAACAATAAATTTTAATCCTGATTTTTAAAGAAAAGGTAGGCAAGTGTAACAGAGAGGGTACATTTGTCTCATTAAGCTGATTCTAAAATTAAATGCACCTGCAGTTATGGATATGAAAATAGCACGATAAATAAATTGAACAAAATTGCCACTATTTTATTTAAGTTATATTGATTGATTTTTATGGTACAATTAATATTTTTTTAGATGCAAAGAAACTAAAAAAGCAGTCATTTTAAAAAGAGATGCGGTTTTCATTATACACCGTTTCCACAATGGGGTCCTCTAGCTAAAACAATTGACAGCCCCTGCATTAGGTAATGTCAAAATGCATTAGAAAATACTTTTTTTGTTTTGTTTTAAAGTTCAGTTTTTTATCATATTTGAAAAATATTAATAAAACTTCTGTACTTAAGCAAAATCATGTTTTTAGTCGTATGATATTTTATTTTCTAAACAGTAGGACACCAGAAAATAAGTTGAAGCTTTTTCTTGAATCCAAATGGCTTACTTTGTTAAGACAGCACTGTTCATAATTTTTGGAAATAGTGCCGAAAGAATCTAGAACAGGAGTGTTCAACTCGTGGCCCACAACGAAGATTTTTGTAGCCCAGCCAATATATCGGAACACAATAATATATATAAAGAAATAAAAAAATTACTCCCGAAATAGGAAATATAGTAGCAGAGAAGAGATGTCGTCAGGCCATAAACATTCAATTTTTCTTGTTCTTTTATATATGTTTATTATAATGTATTATTCGAAATAAACTTACGTTTCTATGAATGTTGATTTTTTTGCGGCCCACCTAAATTTCAACCCTGTTCACGTGGCCCAAGTCAGCCTTTGAGTTGAACACACTTGATCTAGAACATCTATCAAAGATACAGTAGTAAAAGCTATGCTTAATACACACAAAATATATTTATGAAGCGTTATTTATTTTAAAACTAGCAAGTTTATACTTCCATGTTTATTTGTCAAAGTATTTTAAGTTTTACTACAGTTATGATTATTTTATAGGGTCAAAATATGAAAAGTATACCAGATTAAGAATATTTAAATAACGATTTTCGAATTTCGTACTCAACCGGATAAATAACCCAAGTTGTTGAAGTAAACTAATTTCACAATTATGTACATCAGTTGCAATTGTCACAACAAAGAAATGAGAAAATTTTTTAATAAAATATACATTTAAGATTATTTTAAAAATAATATATGTGAATGACTAAGTCTCTAACTAATTTTAAATATTAATATATTCAACCCACCAGGTGATAATTTATAGTGGTTCTTTTGAATTATATCCAATCGTACTTAATGCATATACTGAAAAATAATATTCTGCACGTTTCTTGGCGATCAAAGTTATTAAAATTGCAGCAGATTAATTTTGGGGAAGACATGATCGATTTGAGGATAAAGAAAAAAAATGCAAGATCAATCATTCTTTCCCTAACATCCATCAAATTCAGATGGGAGAGGAACTTTTAAAAAAAATACAGCCGTGGGGAGGGGGGAAGTTTCTCTTAGGAAATAAAAAAAAGAAAAGAAATTAAAGTTTGAAACGATCAGTACTTATAGTTTTATCGACAAAAAAATATTGAACATTTGTGAATGAAGTTTTCAATAAATTAAATTAATGAAGAAACCAAAAAATGAAATTTACAAGAAAAAAATTACAATTAAACTTAACTAAATGGATGAAAAACTTTTGTATGTTTTTATGTTATTTGATACTTGATTTTTTTACAAAGTTGAAAATTAAGGAATTTAAAAAAATTATCCAAAAATTTTAGCATGATTTCTTAATTTAGAAAAATAGGAATTATATCGCAGTTATGCATTATTATATTCCAAGAAGTAATAAAAAAGAAAAAACGGAAATTAAATTTAATTGCGTTCAATAATTAACGGTAAATATGATCCATTTTCTTCTTAACACAATTTTTTACTTGAAGATGAAAAAAGAATTGCAAACCAAATAATAAAAGGAATCAAAATATTTGTAACGTAAAATACATCTATGTAACATACATTTTAATGGGAAAATTGTTACTTTTTACTGGTTAAGTGTTGCGTTGAATACGTGAAACCTTTTTCTCAGATAATTTTAAGCATTTTGTTTGTTATTAAAAGATCCGAAGAGAAATAAACATTTCAAACATAAGGCAATGATGAGCCAAAATAAACATTTTTTACCTTTTATTCATATAAGGAAACAATAAAAAATTGCATTTCCATTATTAAATTTCCTTTCACATGTATAACGAGATAGAAGTGAGAATTACATTTAATGCTTTCATAAATTGTTTATGAGAACCTAAATATTGCACAATTTAAAAAGGGATAGCAATAAATGTTTCACTTAGTCTAGTCTATTTTCTTTTGTTTAACAATATCTTATTTTACCAAATATGTAACAAAAAATCCAAAGAAATTGATCTTTTAAGTCTAGTGCCCGTAATATTCTAGGGCAGGTGTCGGCAACCAATGGCACGCATGCCACATGTGGCACGAGGTAAAATTCTCAGTGGCACTCTGCAATACACTACAAATTTGTCAATCTTTTAGTGGATGGAAGTTGATAAAAATTTGTAAAGGACCTTATTTGACAAACATGCTTAGAATTATGGACATTTACGGAATTACAAATAAATTTGAAACATAAATGTGCAGCAATTTTGTAAATTATTGAATGTCATTGGTGGATAGATTTAATTGTTTGAAGAGAGAAAATTGCATGTATTCCTGCTTTCCACTTTTGGTTCTACATATCAAAGTAACAAATATTTCCCGATATGAAAAATATTTCGAGTCTGCAAAAAAATTGTTTAACAACTGAATGCTCAGAATCATGTCGAAGAGAAAGTCACACATTATATCTTGATTTTGCGATATGAAAGTGAAAATGTGTGTGTATGTGTATGTGAGTGTAGAGCGGTTCATGCACTACGTTCACATTAAAATTTGTATGTATATTTTTATTTTACTGTAATGAAAGGAAATACTTATATTTTTCGATGCCTATTTCTTATTTTAATAAATATATTTAAAAACACTTAATATACTCAGGTACAATTTTAATTTTTGTTGAAGACATTTATGCTGTTTATTTAATGTCAAGAAATATCTTTAAATGATGCAAATTTAACATACAATAAAAAAATCTAAATTATTGACCTCTCTTCTCTTATTCTGCATGAATCATCACGACAATTGAATTGTTTCCTAAATGTCCTACTGTGTGGCCCGCTGAATCCCTTTTGGTTTGGCACGCCACAGCTAAATGGTTGCCGACCCCTGCTCTAGGTCATAAAGTTGTAAGCTTCCCGACCGGAAATGTTAAATATCGAGATTTAATTCCACAAAAAATTGCCAAGCGGACCAACAGGTATAACTGCATTTTAAATGGAGCTCAGTCTTAAAATCTTCAAATGGATTGGTATGGAAGTGAACAGAAAGAGGTTCTGGATGTGGTTAAAAACCACAAGATCCATCACCAATCGTTTTAAATAAAGTTGTAAGCTTCCCGGCTGGAAATGTTAAATATCGAGATTTAATTCCACAAAAAATTGCCAAGCGGACCAACAGGTAACTGCATTTTAAATGGAGCTCAGTCTTAAAATCTTCAAATGGATTGGTATGGAAGTTAACAGAAAGAGGTTCTGGATGTGGTTAAAAACCACAAGATCCATCACCAATCGTTCTAAAGCAACATTAATCATGCAAATCAATTAGCTTCAAAACATGGCAAATTATTTAGAAGAACGTATTCTATATTTTACAGAATCAATACGTGACTAATTTCTTTCGAATCACATTTTTTTATACAAATTATGTATAAATTTCTTAGTTATAATGTGATACTTTGAATAAATTCAATTCTACGACTGTATATGAGATACAGCATTGATACAACAGAGATATGATTAGAAAAACTAACAACAAATCCTTTTATAAATGTCAATTGTTCATTCAGAATCAGTCTTTTGTCAGTGCTGAAATCGCAAATATTTTCTAAATCGAAAATTCTTCGAAATGAGGAGAGAGAGAAAAAAAAAATCATTCATCTACGAGAAAGACTTCTAATTAATATGCGAAAGCTTTTACAAGCCAAACAAGGGAGGATTTTCAAAAGTTCCTAGCAAGTTTTAAAAGAAAAGCTACACGAGAATAATAACGGAACGCACAAAAAAAAAGAGGGGAGAGAATTGAATGTACAAACCTAAACAACAAATCTTAAAGTAATTAGCGCACTGCATTAAGAAAAGAAGAAAAAAATTGATTATACATATTTAATGCCGTTGAATCGTTGACCGTCCAACAGAGCTTGCTCCCGATCTTAAAAAGTTTTCTCCCGGAAAAAAAAATGTATATTTTGTATGAATTCGGAATATTTAATTCAGCAGGGGGTGAGTGGATGTACACGTGCGTTATATTTCATTCTAATACTTTTTTCCTCAACGGGGATGAATTTTTGTTTCATTAATTAACTCAATTGCTCATGTATAATAAAGTTATGGAATATAAGCAGATTTTTATGCGTGCTTTTATTTTTCTTCAATCTGAAAAGGGAGGGAAGGGGGGTGGAGGTTGTGTGCTCCGCGGAATTAAAGGCGTATTGATGAATACATCATCGCAAATGAAGGTATCATCCAAATGTCACTAATTAATGGATTAGGGAGAAAAGAAAAAGAAAAACATGGATGCGTGAGAAAAAATACCAAAGATAAAATTCTGAAGAAAAGTGAAGTGATTACCGAGATGTGTTGGATATTTCTGACTGTGTACTTGAATAACATTTTTTCCCCCTCACAAGTATCTTAAATAAAAGGTTATAAAATTCTTAATTTATTTATTTATTAATGTGAATGTGTGTATCACAATTCAATTAAATATATTAAAGTGATTATTTGAGTTTTGATTTGCTTTTTTATCTAATGACTCATTTTATAAATAGCTGCTTTCATTTCAGTCCTAGAGATAAAATAATAAATAAATATTTTGTATGAACTTACATAATCTCGTTATCTTAAACAGATATAAGTAAATGAATTTGATTTCTAAACATTTGAGCAAAAATTGTATTTGCACTTAATATTCAATATTATTTAATAAGATTTCTTATTTGAGTAGTGACATTTTTTTAACCTTGAGTCGTAAAGTATATTGTATTAAATTTTTTAAGATTTGAAATTTCGCATGTGTAAATCTTTGTTTTGAATTCCATATTTTTTTCCCTACTTTCATTGCATTTGAACCTAACTCTTTGAGTTTTATATTTTGAGTTTTGTGCCCTGGCTTCTAAAAAAGCTGTTTTTTTCCCTACATTTTTCACATAGATATATTTTTAAAACATTTAATCAATAATGCGCACTAAGAAATATTGTAAAATAATTTTTCATGTCATTATAATATATGTTTATATATTAGTTTGACTAACAAACACTTCGCTCGTTATAATTTCAAAAATTTAAGAGGAACAGGATGAAAAAACTAAAAAAATTTTTAAAAAATCCTTAAAAAAAAAAATTTACAGCCATTAAAAAAAAGATCACTTGAGAAAGATTTTTACTCATTTTCTATACCTGGATATGTATATATAAGTTAGTTTGAAAACGCAGATCTGATTCTTCTGATAGTAATTATTCCAAGAATTTTCAATCATAAAACTAGAATTTTGTAGAATGTTTTTGTTACATGTTTATACGCTTCCTTTTCATTTTTCAAACATATATTTAAGCACCAAATTTTTGTATAATTGTAACATCTACTACTGATATTTCAAGTACATTTTTCTGGCGCTTTAATATTTTTCATGAATCACATCAAGTATGTAAATCTTCAATTTTACATTACAAATGATTTTTTTTATGTATTGATTAGTTCCAATGATTTATGTCTAATAATATTAAGCAAAGCTCCTTTCTAAAAGCCTACAAATTTTTTAAAACAAAAATTCGTACTAAGTATCTTTTTGTAACATTTTTCGTAAAATCCACTCCTCAAAGCTAGATAGAACGCAACTCGGCGTTTTCACAAACCTGTTTAAAAGTTATCAACGTACCATTAAATCACAAACAGAATAAACATTCTCGCCAAATTACGACTTGGCTCACTTTTCCCCAAACCAGGGACCTTAGTAAATCCGAAACGAATAGGAGGGGAAATAATAATGGAAAATATTCTTGACATTTCGATTTGAAGCAAAATGTGAAATTCCGTCCATGACTGATACCTCAAGAAGAGCAAAAAATAATTTGTAATGCAAATAAGGGTGAGATTTAAATATTAAATAAACGGAGAATCAAAAAAAAAATCCTTGCATAAATTACTTTCTTATAAAATATACTTATAAACTGAGTTGGATACGAATTCCATTAAAAAAAATTCTTGCTTTAATTAAAGAAGAGACATGTAAGTTGTAAATAATGAATTTAATCAGAAAAGGGTTTCTTTAAAATGTCTGAATAAGATATTAATTATTATGTGACATGCATTAAAAATGATACTAATTTCATTTTTTTCCCTTTTCCTGGATGAATAATTATTGCTGAAATGATCATTTCGAAAATGTATAGAAGACGCCCCTTCTCACAATAAAGTTCACTTGAGTAACACGAGCAACACGAAATGGAAATTTATGAATTCTATTTGAAAAAGAATTAAGGAAATAGGAAGTGTTTTTTTTTAGTTCCTGTTTTGTTTTCGATTTCTCTTCATGGATATTATTTTATTAAATTCGAAAATGTATACCTGAGATCGAAGTTTAAGAGCAAATGCTGAAGTCTGAAATATATTTCGATTGCATATTCAATTTTTAAATAAAATTATTGCAAGTTTTTGAATGAAATTTTCTAACTTTAAGTACTTGATGGCACTTAAGAAAAGCGGTTTAAGATTATGATATGTTAAAAGAAAGTCCGAGAGATTTGAATTTCATTAGAAATTCAGCTTTCTTTAGGTTTTGGATTTATATTTTCTTATCATAAATACTTAATAAATATGAAGCAGTTCTTCTGGAACCATTTGTATTAACAAAAAAAAATTGCAATACAGACAAAAATCATGCAAAACTCCTAATATTATTGATATACATGCAACACTTTTCTCCAATTTATTTTTATTGACAAAAAATTATTAAACAAAACACCATTTTGTTTTCGTAAAAAAAGAAATTAAAACATATATGCAAACTTTACAAAACATTTAGAAGATGTCACCCATTGGAATTTTAAATTTATTTAAACCTTTAAAAGTGTGACTGAATATTTGAAATAAAACAAATTACAAACGTGCATACACTTCAGCTATACTAACTGGCCTTTTTTTTAGCAACTTGTAAACAAAATAATTTTCAGTGCTTATATTATTGCAGATATATTAAGCAATATACAAATGCTACTTACAAAATTGCTAAAAATTTTAGAAATCAAATAAAAAGTATAATTGAACCAAGAAAATACGAACAGGGTATTTATCTATTTTAAAGAAATATTAAAGGGTTTCTTACGATAAATAAAAAATAATGCTTTTTTAAATAAATGTAAAAATGTTTTGTTAAGCTGGATATTTGTCTAATATCTAGTTCATATATTTATTTAAATTATATTTTGAAATCATTTAATAGATTTTAAGACTTAGGATAGAACATTTTTATTAAAGTACTGGAAAATAAGAAAAAATTACAAAAATTCAACCAAAGCTTTACTTGGAGAATAAGCAAGCAAAAAAATGTTTAGGTATAAAGTTTTATAATTAAAAATATTGTTTATATGATTATAGAAGCTGTAAAATAGTTTATACATTTTGTATAAAAATGGAAAACAAAAACAGAGAAAATGTTTGATTGTAAAATCAAACAATAAGCTATAAGAGAAAAAAATATGACGAAATAAATTTATTTATTCATTATTTTACAAGTATGTGCATTTTAATTTATAGTAAGTGGTGAACTATCATAATAATATTGCCTTCTAGAATACAGATTATATTTTAAAGTGAATGTTAGAATGGATGAGTTGCAAATAGTAATAACCAATGCGTTAAATCGTAATGATATAATCTATCAGATAAATATTAAAATAAAGATGCTAGAGTTAAACAGCTTTATTTATTTAAACCTAAGAGACTGGAAATCTGCATTATTATACAAGTACTACCAGCTTTCTTTCTTCTCAATATAATTGTCACTCATGTGTTTGAGTTAAGTAAATCTTAAGATATTTTGAATAACTTAATTGAACGACATCTAAAATTATTTCATAATTAAATCACGAAAATTCAAACGTGTAAAATAATTGAATATTTATTCAAAATAAATTTATAAAGCAGCTGCAAAAATTGTTGCATTATAAATATTACAAAATAAACATTTTTTGGGGGCAGGAATGTCTCCCATAGTTGTATAATTGCTAATTCGTTTAATTATATAATTTAATCAGATAAATATAATATTGATTTTGATAAAGCTGTTTAATATATTGCATATTAAAGATAAATAATTACCATCTTCTACAATCTTGTCTGCCCTCCCCTTTAAATTTAAAAACCATTTATTAGAAATAAAATACCAAACATATAAATAAAAATATGCCAGAAGTTCATTTAAAACTTTATCAGCCAATTTAAAAAATCTCTTTTTTCTCTACATATCTCACAACTCAAGTTGTTGAATCCCTATGTTTTCTATATATATAGAATGTATACTAACTTCGAAGGTACAAATATAAAAGTAAAACTCACCCCCTCCCCCCTTTAAATTTGAAAAACTTTGCCTTCATTTATTAAGAATAAAATAAACATAAAGAACCAATAGAAATTTGTTAGAAGTGCATTAAAAAATTATCAGCCAATTTAAGACATATCTCTCAACTTAAATTGTTGAATTTCTGTATTTTCTATGTATGTTGGCCTCTAAGGTACAAATATATAAGCAAACACTTATTTCTCTCATCTCAGAACGTATTTATATGCAACTTAAAGTAAGATTTATAGCAAGCATCATCAAAAGATAAGTTTTTTGTTGCCCAAACATCGCTTCTGCCCAAACATTTAGTTTGGGTGATTAATTCACTTGTAAACACCTCATTTAGTCAGAGCAGCGGAGATAAGAACCATCAATAAGCAAAACATCCAACGTGTCCCCCATAAACAAAACAGGGCAAAACAAACCGTCCCGATATTAATCACTCTTGCTGAATACGCGGGCCGTCAAGAAAGGCAAACGTCGGATTACGATTGGCCCCGGCACACTCTTATCACGTGACAGATACATCTAGGGTGTCACAGCAAAATATCCTGTACCAAGGATTTGTCCTCTGTCCGGCCGGAGACCATTTTTCAGCTGTCATCTAGTCAGTCAGACGAGACGTTCTAATCTATCATAGGACGGTTTCAGTCGAGGCCCCTTTGGACGATACATCATCTCATCCCTTGCTCTCTTATTCATCCCCATCTACATTAGCTCCATACAAGATGGCATTGCGTTAGGCCACAACAAGAACCGGAATAGTTCCCCCTGTTGTTTGAACTCTGTTCCTTTCTTTGCAACACATTGTTTTTTTCAAAAGTTATTAATTTAAATATTGTACCTGTGTCAGAATGTATTAAAATGTTAAAGAATAAGCAATGGGATACATCCGAATATATTTATGATCTTTGAACTTGAGATTTAGGTTTTTTTTTTATCATTTTACAATACTTTGTAGCGGATTAGGACTCGTAGTCATCGCTGGAACGTTTTTAAAAATATATGATAGATTATATTAGTTTTATATATTTACTTCTTCTTAATCAAAAAATAAAAAATGCTTGCGGGTGGAGAGGTTCACCAAATCGAAACTTAAGAAAAGTATAACTTAACTTTAATTGAATATTTCACGCTGCTAATCTTGGAAGATTCAATATTACCTTCAAGTGGGACTTTTTTATGAGTCTTGTCCCATTAATTACTAATAATTCGATTTCACAGCTTTCACAAATCTTCCACATGTACATCTGTGGTACATATGGTACATTTTTTTAATCCTCCCTACCAATTCATATCTGTTTAAATAGTAATTCTTATTTGCAAATAAAAGCTCCCATCACAAGGAAAGGTATTCAAATTAAACAATTTCATAAAGATAACTAACAGGTTACTTAAGGAAAAGCATGCGTAAGAACTTGCTACAGCTGTACTGATTCCCACATTAATTTTAATACTTCACACATTACAGTTATTTAAACGCCTTTTTAAGACTGACAGAATGCTTCAGGATGCAAGGGATAGGAGTCAACATGCAAGAGTATTTTTTTATATTTAACTTCTTACAATTTTTTTTAATTTAATTTTTTAAAGTTTTTTCCATTTAATTTCTTAATTTTTTTTCATTCATTTTTATATTTAATTTTTTTTTTTTGGTATTTTTTGAAACACATAAAAAAAATTACAATTTTAAATAATTTATATGTAGAAATAAAATATTCTGTACAGTTTAACTAACACATTAAATAACGTAAAATAACCAATCTTGGATCTGGTGCATTGGTCAGAGAAAATGTATGGATATAAATACTTTTCAAACTTACTGTAATATTTTTTGGACTTATTTGAAACACATTTATCAGTCTAATATTAATTAATCATTACATTATTAGTTAATACACACAATTTCCCCCCAAAAAACAGTGTTTTCGAGAAAAGGATGAACAATATAAGGAAAAAAAAATAGACTATTTTTTTAAAAAAAAGAAAGAGGTGATTTTCATCGTAGTTAGAAATATACAATGGACTTTCCACTATGTGTCTCAATTAAAATTAGTTGCAATAAAACTTTAACGTAAACTATAGTTTTTTGTTCAAATCCCCTGATAATTATAACATTCAGAAATAAAATAAGATTGCAGGTATAAACTATGGAATAAAAAGGAAAAAGTTGTCTTAAATATAGATTAATAATAGATATATGTGTAAAGAATTTTAATACTTTTGAAATTAGAAATTGGCATACAGATACAAACTATAAAATTTGACGAATATTAATCTGAATAAATAGTTAAATAGATTTTTCGACATATGTGCATATCTCGGGAAAAGTTATCGAGAACCATTCAATAATCACTAGTTTAACATACGGGTAATTTCGACGCAAATACAAAAAGGACATTTCTTTCATTATATTTTTAAAAGTTAGAATTTCTCACTTTCTACAGAGACAAATTATATAATTTCAAATTTTTTACACATTTCGTATGATTATTACTGAAAAAAGAGATCATATTTACCTTGCTCCCTCAAGAAAGCGAGAAGCCATTTTGTCTTCATTCTCTTTTATCAACATTTATTCCCTTAAGATCGAGAGAAAAAAAAAGAGGAAATATTGCGAAATGGCGGATTTAGTGTCGCAAAAACGTGCTTCCCAGTTCAAATGAAGTGGGATACTTACAAAGTACTTTCCCAGACGAATAAAATCTCCTTCCAGACATATATAAGAGTTTAAAAATAGCAAAACAGAAAAAGCGAATCGTCTTCACTGTTCGATAAGAGCAGACGATAAAAAAGGGGGGAAATTTTCAGGTGATACCGACCAATTAATTACTGCTTAGTGCGATTCAGTTCAACCAATCGCCATCTAACTCCGAACAAACGTTGACCTGTTCAAATTCACACATTAGCGGCAACACTTTTGCCGGCCGTCATGGCTGAACAACTAGATTAGTGTTTACCGAAAAATCGAAAATATACAGTGGTTGATGGATTGTGTTCAAGGTCTAGTCGGGAACCCTTTGACTTCAGAAGTGTAAATGGAAGATCAAAGAAGTCCCTCAAAAAAAAAGTCTTAGTTCTCAAAACCTAATTTGTGCTGAATGCCTCTGAATCTTATGCAGGCGTGAACGAATTTAAATATCAGTAAAAAAATGCACAAAATAGTTTGCATGTTAAAAAAAGGAACAATGAAGAATAAATTATCTAAGAGTTACTTTATTTTTAAATGTAGAGGTATGTTAAGAATATCTCACATATTATTAATACTTAAACAGAATACTTTAATTCATAAAAGTTGAAGATCAACAGGAATCATCTGACCAACAGCTATTGATTCAATAGTGATATTTACATGGTCCACATTCTGCAATTTATGAGGCATTTAATGGAATAATTTTATTAAAAACCCAATCTTCTTTAAATTTACAAAGAGGTCAGTACCCCCCCCCCCCGACGGTCCGCCGAATGGTGGACCAACTCCCATTGTTCCAATTTTACAACTCTACTTATAGTCATTGCTCAAAATGTAAGACTGTAATTTACATGTATTAGACAATTCTATTTTCCCCCTCTCTATATTGTTTTAGCAGGGAAAAAATATATTTCATCTCCGCATTTTAATTTGTACTTCAAATCTGCAATACATCGTCATGTTTAACTATTTTTGTACGTTCGTGAAAAACCTCGCCCTTATCATAAATGTAAATTTGTCCAAACTGTGGCCTTGCTCCCTTCTGTTGTAAAGATGTAGTTGCTTTTATTAACTAAACCTTAAGAAAAAAAGATTTATTATAGCATCACGAAATTGATATATATATATATATATATATATATATATATATATATATATATATATATATATATATATATATATATATAGTCAAATTTTACAATGAACAAGCAAAATAAGAACAGTTATACTTTTATTTAAAAGAAAGTAAAATTTATTTACTTTAAAAGCATCAAAAGATCTTATGAAATAAGGATAATAAGAAATCTGTAAGCAAAAACAGGGACAAAAATCTTAGTATTTCCATTTGTGATGAAATTTTATATGAATTCAGTAAGTTGTTGTCAATTATGCAAGTTACTTTTGTGAATACGTTATTTATGAATTTCTTTGGTCAAATTAAGGTATATTAGACATCAGCCTATTTAATAAAAAGAAAGGGAAAAAAACTACGACTGTAAATTCTATATTTGCTTAAGTGATATCGAGATATTTTTTTGAATGAACTGATTTTATCAAATTTAAATTAAATAATTATATCATAGCTCCATGTATATGAAATCTCAAATTAAAAAAAAACTACCTAAGCCTAACTTGAATTTTTTCATTAAAATGAACTGAAAGGGAAAATATAGAAAAAACTACACTATCTAAAACTATCGAAAAAACTACATACTGTATAACCTATTAATTATTTTAAAAAGTTAATAGGTCAATTTTTCAGACAAGCTTTTCACGTGAATTAAAAATTCAGCACGTCTCACGTTCTGAATTTTTCGAGAATTGGTTCATTCGCCATTTTTGAAACATCAGGACAAGAAAACTAATAGGAAACACTACATAAAATTAGAAATGAGTTGAGTAAAGGTACTGTCTGCAAAAGGTACTGTCTGAACATGAGGAGGTATTCACATTTATTTTTAGTTAACTTGATCGTAGTATGGTTCAGGGATTGCATTTCTTTTCTCTCTCTCTCTTTGTGTTCCGTGACTTCTAATTCAGGCAAAGGAAATACCACCAGCGATCTCACAGGTCAGCTGATTTTCCTTATATATTTAATGATCTAGATCGAATGGGTAAGGTGGAAAGAAATTAACAGTTCCACATCTGTTCCACTGAAGTCACTAAACCACATCTTTCCAATGAAAAGTTTAAATGGGTTTTATTTAAAGAAACAGATTCTTCTTTTTCTTTAACTGCAACATTTTGGTCCTCAAAAGAATCAAGGAATTAAACGAAGATCTGGTGTGAAGAGCGAATAGCACGTCAAATGATGCTTATATCACACGCAATCTGATTCTGAAATCATCCTTTTTTATGAAGATAATTAAATAATCAATGTGTTAATAAAAAACAACAAATGATATTGGTCTGAAAAGTTAAGTAATATTGCATTATTAAATAGAAATGAAGCCAAGTGGCTGAGTGATAGTGCATTGCGCATTCACACCACAGGTCCGAGGTTCAAACCTCGGGCTGGGTAAGGTCGACTCAGCCTTTCATCCTTTCAGTGGGTCAATAAACGAGTACCAAGCTTGCTTGGGAACAACTCAGGGAGTTTAGTGTCAAACTGACCACCTGATCGGAACATTTGTTCATGCATCCCAGGGCCACTTATACTGATATGGGCACAGCAGGACTTGACCCTCATAGGCTGTTGTGCCACTGAGTTAAGTTAAAGAGAAATGAAATTTTTTTTGCAACGTCGTGTTTTTGGTAAGTTTTCTATACATATATTGTTTATTTTTCACACACATATTTAACACTACAATTGTACAGTACTGTAATTGCCCACAATTGTGTAATGATCAAGTAATAAAACTTTAACTATTCTGCATTTTTTAAACTGGGGTATTTGTGATATACCGTGGCGACTTAAGAATTTTAAGGCTCTAGACCCTGTGTCTCCCCTGCGACCCTTTTATAAAGGCGAAAAATGCATGTATTGTCAAATACTCGTACAAACGGTAACCCGTAATAAAAAATGTGCATGAATCACAATCTCACAAATCTAGGGACAAACCGACTCGACTTGTGTGACTGCCTCCTTTCAACTAAATGAGTAATTATGGTATATGGTAGCAGGCCTGGCTTTGACACGGATATGATATAACTGTTTCAGCCTTATTTATATATTAGCTTTTTTTTTTATAAATTTAGTTTATCTGATCTGGCAACAAAACAGTTATTGAGATTGTAGCTGATGTAGGAACGTCAATAAAAAGCTTAAAGGTCGAAAATAGTTTTCTTCTGTTATTTTTAATCATTTGAAAAGGATGAATCAATTCTAAATAATATTTTTATTTGTCTATTCTATTATTTGTGACTAACTCATCTACATAATAGTACAGTCTTGCCAATGTTGCCAGTTGACATATAGTTCGAAATTTCAATAACACTTCGATAACAAAAGTCCATAACTGGGCTCATGATTTGGAGAATCTGCAATTTGTACATGCACACTAAAATTTTAAGACAAAGAATCTATCGCATTCTAATGAAATATGTTAACATACTATGAAAATTTATCAAGAACGTCTAATTCCTAAATCCCTCAAATAACTTTTTTTAATGTGTAAAAGTCTGGAAATTTCATTGTTTATATTAGGAAATTACAGCCACACCACGTCAACATAATGTATCTAATTTAAAATCCAATAATAATAATTGTCATTTAATTTTATAATATTTTATTACACTAAATAATATTTGTAGTGTTTCTAACTAAACAAGTTACCATAAATGTATGCGAAAAGTTATTCCGATACATCAAATATACATTAAAAGCAATTGAATAAGATTCGATAAAAGCTCTTTACCAAAAAAAAGATTTTGCGAATATTTTAAATTTCTTCTTATCGGTGACGCAGCATCAATTAAACGCGGAAAAGTTCCGTAACTAAATCAATAGAAGAAAACAGAAATAATTCTAAAAATTAAATTTCGAACGCATTTACTTTGTGCGGACAGTTTGACGTTATGATAATGGATGACACCAATACGATCTTTAAAGGGTCGATACTACGTTAATGAAAACAATCTGCACTAAATTTATCGAAGAGGAAAAACTAATTGTTCAACCCTTGGATCTAAACACAGAAGATCGCACCCCCATTTATTATGCATTCCAATTTCTCTTTCAATATCGGTTTCTTAAAAAAAAAGGTATAAAAAAAAAGGTGGTGGGAATTATATCAATTAAAACTAACCGAACTAATTTTAAACTTTTTTCCCCCCAAAAAACCCGATACTATGATATTTATTAGTCATCTACCTCTCATGTCTCATGACAACTGATATCTGACACCTGTGCTTTAGGAATCGAAACGATTGTGTGTGTGCCGCGCCGCACAATCGAAACAAAATAATTACGTATCACAGAGAAAACGCTTTACAGTCGGGATCTAATTACTGAAAAACCTTTTCGAGCTTACACAGAAGTATGACAATATGGAAATAATTGCTCCGTACTCATTCAGCATCGCAAAAATATCATTACTCCCGAAGCGTTAACTTAATTTTTTTATTCCCTACTCCCAGTCACAAGAATTATCAAATATCGCTTTTATTGTACATGTAATGCAACGTATGAAATAATTTTTCCCATTTCGTAGTTTCTCTTTTCTCTGTGTTCGCCTGCATGAACCCGATAATCAAGCCTGAAGTAGATTCATTAGCATAGGCAGCCTGATTACCCCGCGCCTATTAAAACGCCTAGCGTAAATAAATAGATTATGAGTTGCATGATTAACTTGTCCACAATTACAAACAGTTCGATCTTTTGGCAGAGGGAATAGGATGGTGGATACTAGGGGGTGGAGTGGAAAAGCAACATTTCACTCCCCCCTCGAAATCTCTCGACAGCCCTCTGTCTCCCCCTTGCACGCACCCGGTGCGGTTTTATTTTATTGGCGAATCGGGAAATCTCTCCAGTGTGATTGTGAAACTCTCCTTTGGACAGGGTTGCCGGACGGTAATGCAATATCATCACAAGATTATCAGATATTTGTGATTGAAATGATGCCAAGGAAGATTAGTGCCAAGCGGGAATAGACGTCCAGTGCTGGTGCCTCTCCATTCGAAGCTGACAAAAGCATTAGTTTTGGAGGATTAGAGAGGAAAACGCATTTCAGGGGATCGCAACTGTCAACGATAGTCTTTCTTGCGGTGGTTCGTTAGTATTTCATAATAGCTTTGTGTGCATTGTAGAATTAGGGAGAAATGATATCAAATAGGAAAAAAGAAACTTTGTATCGCCAAAATTACGAAGGAGTTATTGATGTAGTTCCAAACTAAGTGTAAATAGTTTTGTCCAAATGTAAAGTTTTAAAAAGTTTTTTTTTTTGTCAGCAAGGGTGGGGGGTGGGGGGGAATATGCGAGACCTACTAAAAGATAATGATTCATAAACATTTCAAAAGTGAGATTAATGATTTTTTGAAAGATTTGACGTGGGTACCAGATAACGAGGTAAAATTAACTATTATTGTAGAATTAGTGAATATATATAGCTTGCAGATCTAAGTCTCTTTTAAAAAAATGACCATATACACATATTCCCCCTTATATTTTTTCTTTATATTATGTTTGATCTGATTTTTCCCTTCATATTTGCCAATAGACTGCATTCGAACCAAGCATTTAATCTGTGTTACAATGAATTTTTTTCTTTGAATGGATAAACTCTTATTCAAAATTCAGTCTTATTTATTCCATAGCATACTATACTGCAACTTAGATATTACTTTTTAAGTATCTATACACATTTCATTCAACTAAACAAAAAAAAATTAATTAATGATATAATTTATCGAACTCATGCCGGCAAAAACGGATTTTAAGGAAGACAATAATTGACCATAACGAATTTTAAAGCAACGGAGAGGGTTTTAATGTGCAAAGCTTTTCAGTGACACATTTCAGTACAAACAGGTGTACAGCCAGTGGCGATCCCCGCATCGCAGGGTGCCCAGAATTCTAGGAAGCTCAAAGCCTGACTGATACCAAGTTCGTGTTTTTTATAAGATTCGTCTTGGAGCCCAAAACCTGACTTTGTAGGGGGCCCTGATATTCTTTGTTACGCCACTGGATTTAGCTACTCCTGCATCTGCCGTATCAGTGATACGGGGCCCCCAAGCTACAAGAGCCCCAACATGTGTAATATTTTGACACTTTCAAATATCTGATCATTTTTAATTTATTTTCCAAAAAAAGGGACCCTAAGGAATTTTGATACCGGACATACTCAGAACAAGCTACACCAGTTAGTACCCCGGACATACTCAGAACAAGCTACACCAGTTAGTACACCGGACATACTCAGAACAAGCTACACCAGTTAGTACAAATATAGCTTTTAATACACATTTTTAAAGTATAAAGAAAAAAACTTGTTCTTTAAATGAAATTCCATTTTTCTCCAAAAATCATGTGTTTCGCTTCATTACTTTCAATAATTTGTTTCAATAAGAAAAAAAAAAATAATTACGGATGACAAAGTCGCCAAAGGAGCGCTCCTTTTATAAATTGTAGCAACCCGGTAGAAGAGTGGCGAAAATTACAACTATCGTTGATCCCTGATCGTGCTAGAGATAGATAAAATAGAAAAGAGATGCGCTTCTCCGATTGGCGAGTCTAACTTGTCTGCTCCACCTGTCAATATAATAAATCGAGACGCATTGTCTAGCGTGTAGCCAAGTTTATCAATGCTGCCAATACAACCAGCTTCCTTTCGGATTCCCCTTCTCAATTCCTCTCTGCTTTTCTTCTTGGCGTTATTTTTAAAAACTCTTTTCTTTTAACACCCAAGTACACGCAAGATGGCGAGCTAAATAATTACTAAACTTACAGTCCATCGTTTTGACACTTTTATACATTCATTTTTTTTATTGTTGTCGGCGGTGCTGCGGCAATTTTAGATTGCGCAGTTAAAGAAAAGGACTAAAAATGACTGATGAAGCTTGCATTCGTAGGGTACTCATCAAGTATTTTTCTCAACACTGGGATTGATTCGCTTTCAAAAATTCCGGCTCTCTCCTTCCCCCTGACCCCCCCCCGTCTTTTTTTCTTTCTAGTTCGTGTCCTTTCATCCCTGCATCGTTTGGGAGCATGCTTCTTCTATTGTGAGATCGATTAACTATAAAAAGAGTTGAGGATAAGATAAAGATGATATATTGTATCAGAAACTAATAGAGAAAAACACATGACACAGAGAAAAGGGGGATTCTTTTCCCTTTTACGACACTTTGCGCTATTAGCGGAAAACGTACATTTAAAATTGGCGTGATCTGTTCACGAAGATGAGTTTGAGGGTCTTTCGAATACTTTTCGTAGACAACGCACTCGATTTAAGCCTGTCTTCAGGGATTACGAACAGAACTATTCCTAATTTTAATTCCTGAACGGTAAAATTTTTCATTAGTTTTAAGTTATGTATACAAAATAAAAGTACATTAATGGAATATATATACCTGTGTATATTTAACTCATTTTATATTGTTGTATGACAACATAAAGCGTTTCCAACAAAAATACCAGGGACAAGGGATTAGTGTTAAATGTTTTGGGATGGAGCCTAGTTTCTGTGCGAGCGTTTTGAACGTCTGTTTTTGAATTGTACTTGTTTTGAATGTCTGTTTTGCATGGAGGGCAAAGTCGGGGACGTCTTAAGACTTCTTGAGGCCCTGGGTCCAGAGAAATCTAAAGATTTTTTGAGGCCCTGAGCCCCTATGAAAAAGTAGGCCCTATCTGTGATCTTTAAAAGTAGACAGTATATAGTATGCATTGTCAAATACTCGTAGTTTTGAAACAAACAAATGTGTACGACTCAATATTTTACAAACCGGCTCAACCAATGGTCGTATTTCCCCTGAATGAGTTCAATAATTGTTTGTGGTATTGGGCCTAAGCATATACATGGACAATAGTTGACACAATTATACAGTCTGGCCACTTTTGCCAGTTGACGTAGACAGTTTGAAATTTCCTGTTTTTTTTTTTTTTTTGGAATATGTACGGGAATAATATTGGACCATTAAAATAAACCGGATCCTAATCTTATCAAGATTGAGTCGAGAAAGAAACAAGCCCTCCCCCCCCCTTGAGAGCGAGGCCCTGGGCCCGGGCTTAGTTTGCCCATGCCTTAAGACGCCCCGAGGCAAGGTATCAGGTACTAATGCCAGAGGCATACACGGGAACAGGGGTTGAGGGATTCGAACCCTTCTCCCTCCCCTTAGGCCAACAAATTTTTAATTTGTACTATAGAGATTACCCCTGCGAGCTTACGTCTACGTGTTTTTATAATGTGCCCCCCTCCCCATAAGAGAGATCTGTGTACGTCATTGACCTAGCAATGGTGTTCCACGCAGTGGCGAACACAAGGGTACACAAACCCCTCCATTGCACGAAGATATATTTGATTGTTAGCATGCTTTGGCGTTTTCATCTACTATTTTTAAAAATGTTAACCCCAGTGGTGTACAGAAGGAGTGGGGGGAGGGGCCACCCCTGATAAACCAACAAATTCCTAATTATTACCATAGCAAATACCTCTCACCGCATTTGTCCATGGGCGAGATATACACTACTGCTTCCACGAGCCCCACGTGTTCAAAAGAAACCTCTATCGCTTCATCTATTCTCACCAGTGGTGCCCACAAAGTGTGTGTGTGTGGGGGGGGGGTACCAGGTCCAGTCCTCCCCATAGACCTTGATTTTTTCCCGCTTGATTATAATCCTATGTATATAGTACGTAAAAATGAATGATTAATTTTATAATTTAATGCTAATTATTTATTCAACTATTAATTTTTTTCTATTATTTTTCGCAAAAATCGACAAAATAAAAGGAATATGTTGGATGATATATTGGGGTGTGTGATACGAGAATGGTGGACTTTCGACCTTGGACCCCCTCTCCCTTGAAAAATTCCTGTGTGCGCCTGACCCAAGTCTTAAAACCATCTTCAAAATATTTTGACTTCATATAATTTTTTTTTAAAAAAAGAAACCAAATGTGTGAGATATACAATTGATTAAAAGGATAAAATATGCTTTAATTCATTATTCTTCTGGGGGTTTTCCATTAAAGTACTAAAATGATTGATAAATATCTTCAAATTAGCGTCGTGATTCAAAAGCTTACAATGGTAAGATTTCAAATCCATCTTCATAATTTTGATTCTGAGATATAGCGTGACAAAAAAAAAAAAAAAAAAAAAAAATCAAATGATTCACTTGATTAAGAGTTTTAACTACTGTTTCCATCCTTTTTTTTAATTAACAGGATTTAAATGAAAACAAAAGGAGAAAAAATGCAGGTTGTGTAATAAAACTGTGCTTTCATATTCCTATAAAATACAGTGATGACCGTAAACATACAAATGGAATTCCTAAACGGATCACGAATGCCTCCTGAAAACTCTTATTATTGAAGATTTATGAGATGGATCCATTTTTTCTTAGTTTTTCTCCCTCGTCTTATAGGTAATAATAGAGAGAAAGTTGACCGTCCCAGTCACGAACAATGGCTACATTTGTTAGCATCAAAAAGCAGGGAATGAATTTTTCCATTTTTTATATATTATTATTATTCTGCGGGCTTTTAAATAATCTTCGACGTTCGTAATGACTTCAACTCATTCACCTTATCCCAAGCAGTGTATTCTTCGAATGTTGTAAATATTTCGCAGTCGCAGTTAAACGACAGACGTCTACACCGAAGAAAAGGTCAACGAATTGTTAAATGGTGGTTAAACGCGAGCATAAAATGACCATAAATTTTAATTGAATCGGCGGTTTTCATTTGATTTCCGCTTGAACTTCTTGGAAATTTAAGTTATACTTCCATGCAGATTCACAGACAGGAAAAAAAATTCATTTTTTATTTCTTTTAAAAAACACTACAATTGAAATAGGTTGGTAGCTATGATATTAACCAAGGCATTTTTTTTTTATATTTAAAATACAGTTGGAGTTTAATTGTAAAGTTGAAGTAAAAATGAAATGAATTCTATTGATTGCTTAGACAGTATTAATTATTATTAATCTTTTATTTTATTTAATTTTTTCCCCTTGTTTGTAAGTAAAAGTAAGTATAAAGTCCATTAAGTAAAAATAACTAAATATTTCACTGCACCTGCTTAGATATGGAACATGATAATTGGTTCACTTTAAGGTTAATACACAAGTGTCACAGACAACTAACTGTATTAAAATAGAAAACAGTAAAGAAATGCAAGTTCAAAAATTATGCATTACGAATACATAATTCTATTAAAAATGTTCATCTATAACATAGGTTCTCAACGTGGGTGATAACGCCCCCTTGTGGGCGTTTGAGGTTTTCAGGAGGGCAGTAAAAGACCCAGAGAAAAAT
Organism: Trichonephila clavata; assembly: GCA_019973975.1. Lineage (NCBI taxonomy): Eukaryota > Metazoa > Arthropoda > Arachnida > Araneae > Nephilidae > Trichonephila > Trichonephila clavata. The sequence goes on along the minus strand of BMAO01026171.1, from coordinate 100,290 downwards.
ATTGGACATTGGGAAGGCACGGAGCGGCCCGGTCAGATTAACCAAATATAGAAAAAAAAATGCTGATTATGTACTAACAAAAGTAAACTTTAATGCTGCTTACCTTATGTTGATTGTATGTATTTAAATAATTTCTAAATCACATATACGAAAATTCACAAATTTCGGTAGTAGGGAAAGTGAATGAAAAACCTAAAGATTACATTTCATTCAGACCAACAAAAATTGAATGATATAGTGCATTTTAATTTATGTATTGCACGTGTTGTCCTTGTGATCAGTAGGAAAAATGTGCTTCGTCCACTGCATTTTATTCCGTATATTATCCAAGAAACATTATTAAATATGTTAATCAGGAATTAAAGTGATTCTTTAAAGCCTGAAACTGTCAACTTACGTTTATTTTGAAATCAATAGTTTATTATGAATTACTACGTATCATCAAAACCCTTGCCTATCTTTATTACAGGTAAGATAAACTTTTATTCCACTCTTTTAAATGAAGAAATTCAGTAGTGTTCCAATTTCAACAATGTCCTACCTATGACTAAAAAATATAACACTTTACATTTAATTATATTTTTGGCAACAGCTACTTCAAATTCGCAAGTAAAAAAATTGGGACTTTAGAAAAAAAAATTCTATTATAATAGGATATTTTTTAAAACTTAACTCTTGTTTTCACATGTATTTTTCACTCTTATTTCTCTAGAGTGGGAGAGGGTGGTATCGAGAGACAGAGAATATTCACTAGAAAAGGTGGCGGTATCGAAATATATTCTAGAAAAGGGGGCATCAGTTCAAAAAAGGTTGGGAACTTATGATCTATAAGAATTCTATTTCACTTTCATCAATGTATAAACATTAAGCAGTAAAACTGTTTGTTATTTTCAACGAAACATTATGCTATACTCACAATTTAAAAAAATTATATATGTTGTGCTTCAAAAAAATATATCTACAGCAATATTTTAAATTAATAACAATTATTTTCCTTCTTTTGAACTCATGTTTTCTTAAATAAAATTAGCGAGAAATTACACTATGATAAACTACTTAGGTTTTGAAAGGTTGAGGGTTTTAATTTTTCCCACAACATTTTAAAGAAACACGAAGCTAATTACTCTGAGATGCTTTTCCGCAAAAAAATATTAAAGCAATACAAATAATATTATTCACATTATTCATTTCGTTATTATAATTCATATGGTTTCTTCTTCAAACTTAACTGATGAATACACAATCAATATATTTATCATAAATATTTAATGCTTATGCATATAAAATATTCGTTCAATAACCATCAAATTTTATGGAAACCTGAGACTATTCAAAAGTTAAAAACAATATTTCGTAATATTAGCAACATATCATAGTGCAAAAAACTCTTTTACGATTTTTGTTATTTTTTAAGTGGAGAAAGGAATAAAAACCGGCATATATAATTCATTTTATTATCCTTTATTATCCGATTCTAAATTCAAAGGAAATAATTTTTTAAAAAATAAATGCACCAGAAATTTAAAATAATTACCACTTATTAATTTTCTTCTCCATTTGTTAAAAATGAAAAATATTATTTTTCGCTTTCAAAAAAAAAATCGGAATTTTAGGAGAATTGATAATTAAAAGTAAATAAACCAGAAGCATCCACTTAAAACAAAACTCATAACGTACTTTCTATCTAAATAATTTCTTTCCCGCATGTGAATATGTATGATGATTTTTAAAACTATAAATTTCTCTCAAAAGTACTTATATAATGTGCAGCATATATGATCTGAGTATTCAACAAATAACAAAACAAAAAGAATAATGCAGCTAATGATAAATTTTAAGTTATTTACAATAAGTATTTTCATTTGCTTAAATTCTCTTTCTAATATTTAGAATTCGAAAGAACTTCTCTCGCTCTTCCCGTTTTGATTTGTAAAATAATCGTGATCAGTTTCCAAATTGAGAAGAACCGCCTGTACCGCGCATTTGTAAACACAGATATTTTTCTCATCTTACAAAAACAACTAGTTAATAAAATCAGTAGTAGCAGTCACGTATTAATTATCTAATCAAACTGAAAACTCACTAATAATGATAACAACGAATACTGTATAATTACAGTAATTAGTGACGAAATTCGAAGTTGCTGGTATTAGTGAAGCATCTCATCAAGTGTTACTTTGTCAGCGTGTCGGTTTGAGATGGAATGTGAATGTGTGGTTTATTTAAATTAGGTATAATAAATTTAATTCTGGTTACACATAATTTTCAATTTGTATGTTGACACACACGTCGTAGTGATGGGTTCTCAATACTGAAACTTAATTTGATGAAATTCCAACATTAATTAACAATCTGCAAATAAAAAAAAAATATCTCTTGTGCAATCTGCTCTGTCTGATTAAAAATGGCGACAATGGCGGCAAGCCAAAGGAAGAAGGGGGGAACCGAAGAAGAAGAACAATGACGTCACGAAACGGACCCTGAGGCGAACTTCACTAGAGGGCGCTGCGGCAGAAGCTGTCAATCATGTGACGTGGATCACTCAAAATGGCTGCTTGGCTCAGAGCTACCGTTGCTTCAAGTGCATAATCAATATTTTTCAGCCATTTTGCTGGCGTCTTCTCGTCTCTGGCGAGTGATGGGATGTCTTGCAGAGAAAGCATCCATGTTGGGTTGAGTTGAGGTGGGAAGCGCTTCTTGATAAAACCAATAATTCGAGCTGAATACCCACAATTAGCGTTTTTAATCGCTTCAAAAGACATTCTAAATAGAATTTTTGAATTCGGAACAAATGCAGTACGAGGAAAATTTTATTATTTTGGAATTTAATTAATTATACTTTTTAAATTAGTTCACAATTAACTAATTAACATTTTTGAAAAGTTACGTTGTTCTTAAAATTAAATTGAAACACGAGTTCCATATATAAAATGACACAGAGAAAACTTGAAGGTGTTTCACACACACAGTGCTTTAAAAAATTATAACACAGGTTTATTTCAGGAAAAACATAACCTGAAACATGCCAAGCACTCAAAACAATATTTAATACTTCTTTTTAACCTATAAAGCGCTAATAAAAAAAAATTTTTGAGCTGAATATATATCAGGCAGCAAGAGTTCGTTCGAATTGATATCTGAAGTTAATATAATTCTCACACGCGTACAAGACAAATAATAATAAATATCTTAACAATTTAGTACAATTGTGATCAACAGATTCATCAGGGTGTTATATATATATCACCAGAAAAATATAACACAGAGAGAAAAAATACGCGTTCCTATTAATATTTAATGATTTTACGGCAAAATATATTCAACAATTAGCATTAAAATCATGAAAGGAAGAACCAAACTGTGTGTGTGTGTGTTAATATGTAATAGTATCAATATAACAAAAACGCTCATTAAATCTAAATTCCTTTTATACAAATATTTCGTTTGTAAAAATCAATGTTCTAATTTGTTTTAATTCGCTAAGCATTTTAAGAACATAAATGTCACGATATCCGTGTTATTAAACATCAGAATAACAATAAAAATTCTAAAATTACTATAAGATGCTATTCTATTGATGTGAGTATTAAGTATTTTAATTTCGCCTCATTTTCAGATAATGGAACTTGGAATCGAAGGTAAAATTCCTTATGCACTTTTGCCTTATTACTCCTAAATATTCTCTAAATTAAGACCTTCGCTGCATACCTGTCTTGATATTCACGTTAAAATAACACAGCTCAGAAATTGGACGATGCAAACGCACAAGCGCTGTATTAAAGAAGTCAATTAAGAGCTTATTATAAAAAAAAACAGAAAAAAAAACGGACATTAAAATTCCTTCAAAAGATTTTTTTCCCGCTCGTCTTTTTTTCACGCAGCTTCTTTTTCCAAACATTCACGATTTCATTCTCTGGCAGCTTTTTAAAAGCAGCTTTCGTAAGTTAGAGAATTAGCAAAGGAATTTTAATGCGTTTTTGCCAAGTTCTTAATTATATTATTTTGGAATTGTGCCTAACTTAGAAACTTAATGTTTTAACTTTCGTGAATTTGCATTCTCGAGTACACTCGAATCTGTTACGAGAAACGTAATCTTCCGCTATGTATTAGTTGAATATGTATACATATTTTTTAAAAAATAATAAATAACAATAAATTTTAAAAAAATCTTCAAAAATTTACATTTTTTAAAAAATTTGTTTTGATTTAGTAAATGTAAAATAACCATCAATGTGAAATACTGAGAAATTCTTACGCGACTTTCTGAGACCTATTCAAACCAATATGTGAAAAGTATCTATCAAAAAAATATACAAAAACAACAAAATTTAAATATCTTAAAAATTGGAAGTATAACTTATTTGATTAATAGATTTTTTTGTATTTAATAAGTGTGGAATTGAGTAATTTGTTTTACTAATTGTTTCTATCACTTTATTAAATAAATATCACTATATCAATAAGAAATCTTTTATTTCCTTTCTTTTCGTAAATTGATGTTAATATTTCCACTCACAAATTAGGTTTATTTAATAGTTCAAAATTTATTCTTGGCCACTATTACACGAAATTTGATCGTACATATATGAATTATAATATAAAATAATTATTCGTTTCGTGCTTTAAATTGCAACATATTGTGTGTGGGGGGGGGGAGAAATCGACCTAATATACAATAAACGTTTATCTTGAACGGATATGGAGTATAAAACAATACAAAAAAACAAAAAACAAACAAACAGACGAAATCCGAAAACTGTTCAAAAAGGCAGCAATTTTTTTGTCTTTTAATTCACATAAATCTTTAAATACCCGATCTGTGCATATAAAAATATACCTATTCAAGTTTTCAAGATCTTTCACCAAAAGTTCATGTCGCATTAAAACAAGGTTTCTTGGAATAGAGTTCCCAAAATTCAACAACATTCATTTTAAAAAAAAATACTTATTAATTCACAATTGCCTTTCACAAAATAAATAATTAATAGAAAACACATTTGATTTTTTTTTCGTTTTATTTAGGAAGATTCTGTGTAGGTTTTTATTAAAAATGTGCAAGATTTTTATTTGCTTTCAATTTTAAAAATAATTTTCGCTTGTTAATTTCACAATTTTTTTTTACAAATATCATGCAGATATTATTCCTGAAGAATAAAGAGAAAAAATCATTTAAATTAAAAGGAAATAAAATATTTGAATATGTACTGCTTTGTCAATAAGTGAAAAAAAACGTATGTTGTGAGATGATGAAAACGATCATCGGCAAAATGAAAAGTCATGTCAATAAATATTTGATATTTTTCCATTGACATCAATTTCATACATGAGTGGGTTTACATAGCTTGCCTTCCCCCTCCGGAGTCGCTTTTCTTGACTTTCAAAAATGACATGTGAAGGATACGATACTTAAAAAATGATCTAAAACGACACTAAATAATAATTAATAAATTAATGTTTATTTTAACTTAATTTAAAGGCAAAATTTAGTTTAAAAATGTGTGTTCAAGTTTCTCTAAATTATTTATAGTTTTTAAATTTATTTTATTTCTTACTGATAAATAGTTAGTTGACATACATATGTGTGTCTTAGTGAAAGGTGAAAAAAGGAATGGAAGAGAGAAATTATGTATATTTGGTAATCTAGTCACAATAACATTAAAAATTTAAACGCTTCCTTAAACAATATATAATCTTAAAAAGGGTTAATCATTTTAGTCGAGGATGATAATAGTTGAGAATAGAAAGAACTTTTTTTCGTCACTTAACATTTTCAATGTTATTTATGCAATTAGGCAAGTATTTACTTTAATTATATCAATCACAAGTATATTGATTCGTATGGCTTTCAAAAATACGAACCTTATCTCTTCACAACATCAAGGGCAAACTACATAATTTTAATTACTTCAATAAATATACGAATGTAAAAAAGAAAGGGAAAAAAAAAACAATCAAGTACGAAACAAAGAAATAATTTAAACACGTCTTAATAATAGCGAAAATGATAAGAATAAAAAGCCTTTGTGGACTCCTGACAGGACTAATAATGCGTGGATTAAAAAAAAAATTACATTTTTTTTTACGTATCTTTAAAAATCGCAAGTACTTGCCTTTTTTTTCAAGTGTCGAATATATTTTTGACTGTAGATATTTTTGACTGTTTTGATGTATGTCTATCTACATATATATAAATATATTAATGTGTGTATATAAATGGTTAATTTTCTACAATTTTTTCTTCCATTATGAAGCTCAAATTTTATGCAATGGAATATTTCTGCTATGGAATTCTATAAAACAAGCTTAACCCTACTTCACAGCCATAAGTCGGTGACAGGTTTAGGAAACGTAATAGTTTTCCGTTTTGGTCTCTCTCTCTCTCTCTATATATATATATAAGCTTTTTGTTCTTGATTTTCAGGTTTAGAATTTCGCCTTTCTGTGTTATGTTGGATATTTAGTTTGACAATCCTTTTTTGTGTTATAGATATACATTCAATAAACCATTCCACAAATATTATAAGTGGTTATATTGAGTTTCTGAAAAATAGAAAGCACACATTTATAAAAATTTCAATAATTTTTACTGGATTACTGTTGATTTTCATCAGAAGATAATCGTTTTACCCCAAGTGCTTATTCTTTTGAGATATTGCCTTAAAAGACACGTTGTAAATGTTCGTTTACATTACAATTTGACATAACACCGAGTAAAAAGCAAAATACTTAAGCAGTAAACACAATGGATGAATAATGCTTCAGTAAATTAAAAGGTATAACAAATACTGGAGAGTAAAATTCTTTTTATTTTGTCATATTTTAAATTCCTCAAAAGCAAATTTTTAATTTGGAAGGGAAAATAGGATTAGCTCATCTGCATTTAACCTATTTATCATTTCCCACTAACCTTGAAGTGAAATCTATTGCACGTCAATCGCTTTTCCTTTCACGCAGACACACGTGGAAAATTTTTACACTTTTTTTCCGGGAGTCCAAAGAATGGAAGAGTGATCGATTTATTTAAACGACATACTTACATTATCACGACAGCGAAAGGGCGCGCGAAAAACCCAAAAAGAGAGATGCTGAATTTCAAAATCCTCTTTTTCGTTTTCTATTTTTCCGCGTAAAAATTTTCCGTCCGAGCTCTCTTTTACGGAAGCTAATCGTTCTGACTGGCACCCAAATACAAACATTACATGACTGCTCGTGTAATTAGGTAATGTAAAGTGGTTCTCTTATTTTCTCAATGGAGGAAGTTGCGAAGCGTTTTAAAACCCGAATTAGCCAGTTTTGATGTAATAATTCCACGTCTCTATTTAGGGATGGCAAGAAAATACAAAAAAGTTTCGGGCATTGTTTTGAAGAGGTCGTTAAAAGCGTGTACCTGAGGTGTTTTAATTCTTTTAAAGGGAGGTGATATCGTAATCTGCACGAGTGACGGCTCGACAAAGGTAAAGAGCGTGGTTTTGTTTTATTATTAAGTTGTATATGGGTGTACGTAGAAGTGGCATTTGTCTGTAACCTTGAAAATGACACTGAAAGGAATAATGCAAATTAATGATGACATAATTCAAGAATGTTCAAAACCCTGGCAAGGAGCGCTGTTTACTTTTAATCCTTTCAATGTAAAAATTGACCATTGAGTTGGATAACAAGGCTTTCTGTTGGTTGTTGCAAAATGACTGGAACAGAAATTTATTACGGTCATCAAAGGTTTTTGTCTATAATAATAGGAGATGCTCCACAATGTTTTTAAAAAATTCAAAAGTCAAATAGGATGAAAATTGTGAAATAGCATTGCTTAATTTTTAATAAAATTATCAAATCTCTCTCTCTCTTTTGAGCCCTTCTTTGAAGTTTAACAATACGATTCAAGCTATCTCAAACAGGATGAAATTATATTGATCAGTGGCGTGCACGAAAACGTTTCAAGGGGGAGGGGAGGGGTCCAGGGTCGAAAATATACCATTCTCATATATTACCTCAATACGTCGTCAAACATATTTATTTTGATTGTGTCGATTTTGTTAATAAAAAACAATACAAGTAAATTATTGCATTAATAATTAGCATTATAAAATAAATTGGTAATAAAAAATAATTAAAATTTACGTTCCTTATACGTAGGATTAGCATAAATAAAAAAAAAATCAAGGGTTATGGGGACCAGACCCCTCCCTTGAGAGTGCGACTGAGATTGGCTGACTATCAACGTCACAATTTGAAATTACATGGCGGGTATTAACTTGGGATCTAATAGTTTTTAACCTCGGTCAAATGACAGTCGCGTCAAATGAATTAGCACCCCGTTCTCTAAATTTCCACATCATACAAATGCAGTGGCGTACAAAGACCACTTTTTGATGGTATATTCTTAAAAAGCACATAGACGTGAGTGTGCGAGAGGTAATTTTTAGGGTAAAAATTAAAAGTCTGTTGGTCTTTGGGGTAAGGGGGATAACCCTCCGCTTGTGTGCACCAATGTCCTTCCACACTCTACAAGGCAAGATTAGCGGTACCAGAACTTGAACCCATGACTCGGCAGAAATACCTTGACTACGAGATCGTGATAATGGTCGTGGTAACCTAGTGGTCAAGATAACGGACTCGTGGCCGGTGTATCAAGAGTTCGAGCCTGATACCGTAGAACACCCGTTGTGCATAGGGGGCCGATGCATGTTAAATACGTCGAGGCTTAAACGTTCTCCCGTTGGTGGTGTGGAAGTCAGGAAAGAGGGACGCCAGAGCTCAAGTGTCTTCCTCGTCATTTGGCCTTGGTTCAAAATTACGAGGTCTGTCGCCAAAAGCCCTCGAGTAGCAGAATAGGGTGACGTTAATATTCTTTCACTAACTCACGAGATCATGATCATTCGGCTACCCCGGCCATTTAAAATTCATCAGAAATAACCACAATGATTTTATTAATATAATATTTCAAGGACTGAGAGTAATTATATGATATCTGCCACTAAAAAAAAAGATAAAAATATTGTCAAAGACTATCTTTTTTTAAAAAAATTCACTGTATTTACATGAAATGACAAATAGAACTAATGCACAATCACGAGGGGGGGGGGAATACTCTGTTTTGTCCTTGTAATAAATAAAAGCTAATACCCACAAAGACAGTAATTGTATCAATTTCAAAATATCATGCCAATTGTATGTATTGATAATATATTCAGGGACGTCTTAAGACATGAGCCAACTCGGCCCGGACCCAGGGCCTCGGTCTCAATGGGATCTTCGTCTCGCTCTCACTCAGCCTTACTAAGATCATGATTCGAATAATTTTAACGGTCAGATGTTATTTCTGAACGTATTCTCCTAAACTGGGAATTTCGTACTATATGTCAGCTGACGTGGGCAGACTGTATTATTACATGTGTGATGACCAACGTCCACGTATAGGCCTAGGCTTACCCCGATACACCATCAGTAGCACACATAGGAATTTTTCAAGGGGGATAAGGGCCCAGGATTGAAAGTCCACTATTCTCGTACCATGCTCAAACACGCCGCCCAACATATTCTATTGATTTTTTCGATTTTCGGAAACAAAAAAACAGTTAAAAATTAATCATTGAATGGATATTTAGCATTAATTAATAAAATTAATTATTAATAACAAATACTTAATTACATTTTACGTATTATATGCATAGGATTATAATCGATCGAAAAAATCAAGGGCTTTGGGGGGAGCTCCGGACTCGAGCCCCTCGTTTGTGTGCGCCACTGTACACCATCATTACTCATTCAGTCAAAGGCGGCATTCGGTTTGTACAATTGCAAGTCATTCACATTTATTTGTTTCGGGTTACTGTTGTAGGAGTATTCGATAACGTATTCTATGTACATTCTACTTTTAAGGGTCGTAGGTGGGGCTTACATTTGCTAAAGGGAGCAGGCCTGTAACTCTGTAGGAACTTAAGGCCTACATTTGCTTAAGAGACCGAGTCTACACTTGTGTAGGGGGCCAGAGCCTACTTTTTCAAAAGGGGCCTCAAGAAGTCTTAACACGTTCCTGGATATATTACATTTTGTTTCCTGACAATCAAAATAATATGCTATCTACACATCATCATTTAAAGAGTCAAGCTATTTGAAATTCAGCTTCGAAATCAATATGAGTAACACAGCAACATCTTGAGTTAAAGCAATATTTTTTCCTCCGTAATGATGTGAAGTGAAACCTCTATGAACTATGAATTGGAAAACTGCATATTTACCAATATGAAAGCTAAAAAATAAGCTGTAAATGAGATCGTAAAAATATAATTTTCTTTATATATATATAATTTTAAGAAATTTTAGGCTGAGCAATATAGCACCGTGCTTCAAGTGAGGAAAGGTATTTCAGAGGAACTCTTATTTTCGTTTTCTCTTCGTAAGCAATCCTTCGTTCTGCGCCAAAAAACATGTTGACGCCAAATTCAAGCATCAACAACGCCAAGGCTGTTCATCCCAGTTTCCCTCGGAGTCCTTTTTGTCATCAAGCAAACGAACCCATTAAAATGGAAGAGGGGAAAAAAGACTTGACATCTTCCATTCTACACAGCATTACGAGTTCATAACAAGCATTTTTTTTTTTAGCTGAAGTGAGTGTAGTAGATCTTACAAAGGCTTAATCACAATATTTAAGAGAACTCCCGATTGTTCTTCTTATTATTGCATTATTATTATTATAATGAAAATAAATAAGCTGAGGACAGACAAAGAGACGTCTGTGAAAACAACCTCCCCTCTTTCTATGTCTTGGAATCATTCCTCGGTGCATATTTATTTGTATCGCTGAAATCGAACAACCTCCGAAGAGAAAGGAGGGAGAATCGGGAAAGGAAAAAAAATCTCCAAGTTTAGAACCCAACATGCACTTGATGAAATAGTTAATGGGAGTTGAGACCAGTTTTTCACGTTTTTCCCATGTTTCTCGTGTCTCGGTACACGGCCCATTTCGTAACCGCCCCACTCTGATATATGAGCCTGTCAGTCTGACCGAACAGTGTTTGAGGAAATTGTTTTACACACATAACAAACGACAGAGGTAATTGCGACAGCCGTCTTTATGTTCCTGCACTTTCGACAAGACTTTTAAATTTCGTAAATGACAGTAATGTATCGAATAAACACAACTCAAAAGTACTACCCTCCAGGCCTTAGGCTCTCTCTGAAAAACGCTCTATATCCCTTTTTCTTACTTAGTAATTAATAGGAGCTTCAAAAAGCAAGATTTGAAGAGGATTTAGTATTTGGGGAAGCCTTATTTGTGGTTCCTCTAAGTTACATAAATGGGTCTTATTTTAGAAACGATTATCTCGGGTTATTCTTTCCATGTATCATCCAATGAAAGAGAGTGCCTAATATCTTCAGAATACTTTTTATAGAGCTCAGAACAATATAAATGGCTGTTAAAAAAATGATACCGAACTTCAGTATCATACAAGGAAAAAGTCGCAACAAAGATTTTTTTTTCCTTTTATGTACATGTGGTACATTTGATCAGAAAAAATATTTTATGAGAAGTATATGTAATTGCATTTTTTAGTTAAAAGAAAATCATATATTTCAAAAAATTATGCTTATGGAATTTGTATTTGAACCTGTAATATATATTTAAAGTAATTCAGAAAATAAAGAATAAATACTAGCTAAGACAACAAAATAGAATAAAATTTGTCTAAATAATGAAACAATCTGGAGGGGGGGGGGAATAGAGTTTAAAATAAATATAAAATATTTTTTAAAATTTGAAACCATTGAGAAACGTGTCACATATTTTGGAGATTATCATAATCTTCTTACTCTATTTTTACTATTGCTTAGGCATTGGAAAGACACTAAAGTGCAATGGCGTACGTAAGGGTTGAGTTTGGGGTACAAACCCTCCCATACACCAACAGATTTTTAATTTTTACCGTTCCCATGAAAGCTGTCTACACCACTTGCTAAAGCGAAGCAAAAACTAAAATGTACAGCTTATCATTTTGGTTCAAAAACATTAAATACAATGCAGTTTAAATGCAAATGTATCTGATGTCCGATACAAATTTACATTAATTCATTTACGTTGTTGTACAACATAAGAGATTTCGTATAAAATATATTTCAAAAATAGGAATTTTTAAAGAGCCATATGTATACTTTCTTACATAAGAAAAATCAAAATGCTCCAAAAATATTTTTAATAAAAAAAAAAAAGATTTTTTAAACTTTTTTAATGAATTGAATAATACGTATAGTTAAAATGATTCATCGTTTATTGTCTTTAATAATAATCAATCGTTTAGTTCTGACGAGTCATCCTGGTTTATGATCCATCATTGCTTTAAAAATATAATATCAATACATTCAACAAATAAGGGCTGATAATTTGAAAGCTCAGCCTACTATTTCAACCTCTTCCAAAGCGTGCTTCTGAGAAAAGTTTCAACACCATCAGTGGAGTTCAAAAATGTCGACAAAAGTATTTCTTTAGATACTGAGATATCAGTCACTATCAGATCTTGTTTTGTAATAACTTTCCTTTTGAAAAGTTACTTGAACATTTTTTCTTCTAAGAATTCCGAACAAATACGATAAAGGAATCCAGCCTTTGCCGAAAGCAAAGATACTCCTTGAATTTGCCACGGATCCCGTTATTTTAATTTATGCTTAAGGTAGATGACGAGACGCATAGAGTGACGTGATGTGACGCAGTGAATCATGGGATTGGATTAACAGCACATCCGGAGGTTCATAATTCATCCGTGTTGACATCCACAAGGACAATTAAAACTGGTTTTTGATGGGACACATTCTGTTTACGTCTGACTAAAACCCTTTTTTTTCTGAAAGAGACGTGACCACTAAAGAGATGACCAGAACCCAAACAAAGGGGACGTGGCAAGGAAGAAAAATGCAAATTTTCCACAGAAAAAAAGAGCGAAATGTCCCACTGATTATACCTATTTCTTAAAAGCCATTAGCGATGTCGTTTGAGTTATTTGCCATCGTTCTGCATTACATAACACAGAAAAACCATCATTCGTAATAAAGGTTTGAAAGGTAAGCCATTGGCAACAAGGAAGAATTAGCGAAAAATCAAAGTCAAGATTAGCATTTTACATTAGTTTTTAGAACATTACTCACTGAGAAGCATTCAAATTTTTATATCAATGGAAATTAATGATGCGTAAGTACGCCAAATAAAATAACTATGGTGAGTTAGATGCGACTGATGAAAAAATTAGTTGTTCGGTAATTGGATTGAAACGTGTTATTAATTGCATTTTAAAAATGCTGGTCATATATTCAGTTTATCAAGTTTTCATTTATAACAAGTTCAATTATCGTAAAATTTCAATATTTATTTAATAAGTGATCATACGACATAAATTTAAAAAATTTACTTATTTAAACGTCATTTAACTACGACAATTTATATTTCGCACGGTTGAAAATTTAAACGAAGTCATTAATATGTCAGTAAAAATATTCTAAATGGAATTTCGTATTGATGATTTTGTTTATCAATACGAATATGAATTTGACTATTATTAAAATATATTTTTGATATTTCTTTTCCTCACAGATGAAATGATCGATTCATCTATTGTTAAATTCCTAATACCGGATATATTTTTCTAATCGTGAAGAAAGAAGTATTATATTTATTTAAATTATAAACTTAAATTGAATAGGAATTTACAGTACGATAATAAAAATAATAATAAAGCTCTTTATCATATTAATTGTTATCATATATATATATATATATACATAAATTCCCTTTATATTCAATAATACTTAAAGAAAATTTAAATTGTTTTTGAAACCATCGAAAAAACCTGATGAATCAAATTTTTAAAAATCAAACTAATAGAGTAAATGTTTAAGCTCGTAATAAACCACAAATAATGGCTAAATTATATTATTTACTAAGTGTTATGGAGAAAGAAAGATAGAAAACAAATATCAAGAAAAAACTTAAAATTCCCCACTCATTTTATCGAAACACACATTCACTTCGCTTAGATATAGTACAAATTATCTAGAGAAGCAAAGCTATAGAGTGCATTAACAGCAGTTGTAATTAAAATATGTATTTAGTATTTAGTATGTATACAGCTATATTGCTTATTATAAAAAATATTTTGTTTTATAATAGAAGGAAAAACAGTCCATAATAAAGTAACTTGCAAACAATTCGGCGATATTTCAAGTTAATTAATTAAAATTCTGGAAAAAGAGTAAAAAAAATAAATTTTTTTAAAATAATTTATATTTTAAGCCATTCATTTATAGTTTATTAATATATTTTTCTTTCCATTTCATTTTTAGTCACTTTAAATATAATTCCTTATCTGACAAGAAAAAAAATTTTATTTGGGAAAGGGGTTCCAGATTTTACTCATTAAATATATTTTAAACGTTTTGCTTTTTAGTAAAAAATAAATGTTGAGATAGCATTGAGAAGAAGAGTGGCATTTTTAGTAGCGTCCTCGTTACTTGACTGAAGACCTAAATTCAGATGTATGTCCTTCCCTTGTGTTACTTCGATTTTTAGTTATGTGTGAATTGTTCTATATTATCATTTAATTACCACCGTTGATTTTGTAGTTTCTTATGCCACCTGATCGACACTAACATCAAATCAAGGCCCACGAAAGTCCTCGCAGCTAAGGTCTAGATTTTTACACCTGTCGTTAGCCTTAGCTTTGAGCACCATACAGGTGACAGTGCGATTTTGCTCAGTTTTTCCCAATTTTGAGGGTGAGCACCCTGGATTTGGTCAGGGACTCCCACCTCTCTTTCCATTCCACCAAACTTACGAGAGGACTTGCGGCTCAACGGCTATTTAAATTACCCCCACGCCACGAAGGGGAACTCTACATTTACAAGCATCCCTGCCTTCTCCGGGATTTGAACCCAGGTCTTATGGCATCCCAGTCAGCGACACTAACCACTCTACCGGATGGGCGGCTAATCACCGTTGATTGTTTTATTAACTTCGCATTCTGGAAAAATACGAGGGCTATCAGTGACGACCTTGTAATTTTGAATCAATGTTAAGAGACTAGGACGATACCTGAGCTGGCAACCCAATCTCGAAACTTTCACACCGTGGGGCCAAAGTGAGGACTTTTAGCTTCGATAAATTTAACAAGCCTATGTTGCTTCGAGTTACTTCACAATCCGACTCTAATAAACAGTCACCCAATGGGCTCCATGAACTTCCTCCCCAACCCCCTACATTAACCCATGAGATACTGAAACATTCACCTCCGATTCATTTGGATTCCCCCCCCCCTTCTTTTTCCACTCCAACTAATACATTGTTATTACCTATAAATGTATACAAAAAAAATAAATAAAAATAAAAATAAAAAAAGCAACTCCCACTTATACAAAATCAAGTGTATTACTTGAATAATTGTGAGAAACGAGGTAATAGTGCCTTTAAAATAAATTATACATATTTTAAAACTAAAAACTTAAATAAAATACAAATGCCAATAAATAAAGCTCATACTTAATTCAAAGAGCGGGTTAATTCGTCGAGTTAAGGAGAGTGACACACACTTTCCCTTCTCCCAAAGTAAAAAAGAAAAATTCATAATGGGCATCCGCGAGTTAACATTTCACCTTTTCGGCCTCCCTCCGACAGTCGGTGCTTATCGGGCGAAAATTAGAAACAAACTACCCTTTATTAAATGCCTCGTAACCTCGCACGCAAACTTTTAAAACACCGGGAAAGACTTTAAAATTTGTCAACTTGTCCAGGTGTTCCCCAAATCCCCCGTTTCATTTATAACTGATCGGTAGGGTTGTCCTCC
Source organism: Trichonephila clavata (assembly GCA_019973975.1). NCBI lineage: Eukaryota > Metazoa > Arthropoda > Arachnida > Araneae > Nephilidae > Trichonephila > Trichonephila clavata. The sequence goes on along the minus strand of BMAO01026171.1, from coordinate 84,469 downwards.
TGTGATGTTCGAGCCCATCCCCTGAAGTGAGTTCTCCCAATTTGACTTAATAATGATTTGCATTCTTCAAGGAAAACCCCCATGTGAAACAAAACGACGCAAGGTGAGGATTTTGCTGTCAGCCAACCACCAGCAATTGCCCTCCCAGGGGTCATCAGCAAAGCGGCTTGACTGATTTCCTGGCTTTAAAAATAGTTTCCGACACTTATTTATTTCTCGAAGAAGGATGTTTTGACTCGAACGAACGGTTAAGGAAAAATTTTTAAAAAGGGGAGGGAGGGCAAGAGGAATTAAAATCCTAAGAATCTCTCCTTACCCCTGCTAAGGGAGGGAATTCCAATCGGGGTTTCTTCTCCGGTGCAGGAGGAAATCTACTTATGCATTCAAAAAGCTCAAATAACCAAATCAAGGACGAATGAAAAATTAAGAAATAACTTGGCTGAGGATAAGGTTGGAAAGCAAAGGGGTGCATTGGGAAGTTGGTTTCCTGGGGTATCGGGTATGCCTGCTTAGAATAATGTCCAATAACCTTCCCGGCGCGCTGTGGGATACCCTAAATAGTGTCGAGGTATGATTAATTTTATAATAAAGAATGCCATTTTACAGAGCAGATTACCCTGAGGATGAATAAGTGAGACTTTGAAGAAATTTTGTGCTTGGTAAAATGTTCGTGAATATTAATACACAAGACAGGTTGCCAAAGTTCGCGTGCGGATATTTAGTAGCTCCTCACAAAAGAAGACTCTAGGTATTTCGTAATTTTTCATTTGCTACTTAAGGTTAAACGGGTAGAGCAGTTAAAAGCGAATAACCTTTGAGTTAGATACGCCCTCTCTTTCATTTTAGATTTACCCACAGATGATTTAATTTTCTAACTAATTTCGTTTGATGGAGGCACACAATACGCTTTTATTCTGAAGCATTTAAAGTTGGTTCTCGCCCTTTATTATTTAATAGAGGCACATGCAATCATACTGCTTTTTTTTTCTTTTGGCCGAAATATGTGGAGCAATTATTCATCGCAAAGTATCATAAATTTTATCTAAAAGAAAAATATTTTTAAAGCATCTAATGTCTTGTGGGATGATACAAGAGATTTTAAGAAACCTGTAGTTCAAGCAATTAACAAAACAAAGACATGAACGAAAAATTCGAAACAATTATTAAAAATAAATATCCCGAAGGGACAGATTTGGGTCACTTTGAGAAATTACAGATAAATGAATATATTAATCAGACAGATTTTGAATGTTTACATTACCTATATAAATAATATTCTCTTTATTAAAGAGTGTGAAGGTTTATGAAAGAAGGTTATGAAGTGAGTGAAATATATACATATTCATGAATTTCTTTAGAAGAAGCATCCAAATGTGTTTGTAAATTAAATATCAAATTACTTTTTATTTTTGCTCTCAAACCTTATTTCTGAATTTAAAAAATCTCACAATTTATGTAAGAGCTATTTTTCTTTCCTTCATTTTTTTAAGTACTAAAATTTATATAAACATATTCTCATGATGAAAATAAACGGAAAAGTTACAAATTGCATCAAAATTCTTTATCATTTTTTTTTAAGTGAAACAAAGTTATTACGTAGAATTATTTTTTGTATTTTTAAGGCTTACATTTGCTTGTTCTTAAAGCATCTACCAAAATGCATCCCCCCCCTCCAAATTTTAAAATTTTATTTAAGAGATAAATACAGTTTTAAAAAATTGAGTTGAGTTTTAAATGTTTTTGTAAACAAAAATTTTAAAGTAGCGATTGAATTTTTCGTAAGAATTCTGCTTGAACGTATAATTTTGAAAATTACTGTAAAATTATTTAAAAAATTTTAAAGTAATTTTTTTAAAAAATTTCCTTTTAACTATTTAAAAAAATAGAAGAATATTACTTTTTCAGACAAGCTAATGTTTTTAAATGTAATTAAAAGACGATATTGTGTGAGAGAAAGAAATTTGGAATAATTCATATATTTTCAGCCTGATACTATAAGAACTATAATGCCAATACATATTTATTTCTAAATTTGACGTTAAAAGAATTATAAAATTCTTTTGAATATTAATGAATAATAATAATATCCATCTTACAATAATAAAATCATCTTCAAAAGTGAATGGTTCAATTTACAACTTTATGCATAAGATTTAAATAATTAACTAAAAAATCAAAATTTTTGCCCAAAATTGGCACAGAAATCAAATATATTAAATTCCACGACATTATCTTGTATAAAGTCACACAATTCAGTCATACCTGAATTCGAGAGAAATCTTCAATGTAAATCAGAAACCATTAAAATTCAAAATTTTTCAAAGCTCTTATCCAAAAACAAGAATAATGTGTTTTTTCCCCAGTTATTTAAATAAAGAACCGTTTGCTGCAAAGATAACATCTTGAGTTCCATTAATTGTATAAGTAACAGCATTTATTTTAGATATCTAATTATTGCATTTTAAAATTAAAATTTTAGAGTTAATAGCTCTAAAAAACCATAATGCAATGTAAAAAATTCATAATAGTTTACAAAATATTTCTGACATTAAATCTAAAAAACTCATTTAAGACAAAATTACACTGTATATTTATTGTTAAGGTTTGCTTAAGCAGATTTCCAGAATCAATGAAGATATAAACATAAATATGCAGTAAAATACTGCTGAAATTAATAATTTTATTCAAAATAAATATATTTGCTCTTTTTTTTTAATGAAAATATGTAACAAGGATTTTCAGAACAAAATCATTAAACGTAAAATAAATTTTGATTCGTAAAATCTTTCTCTCTACTCCGAAATAAATTTTTAAACCAACCCTATTTGAGTCATTACCAACAAAGCTAAATTTAACCCTATTATTATGTTTTATAACAAGCAACTAATTTGAATAACCATCGATAAACGGCAGATATTAGCAAATATGTTTTATTCTTTATAATTTGAGGGGAAAGATAATGAGAACAAAGTGTAACAGAGTTTCCTACAGCAATCAACCACCACCCTTATTTTTCCAACGTCACCACAAAATTTTTTAATTACATCTCCAAAAACTGAATAGAAAATTTGATTTGTAGATTTAAAGAAAATGACAAATGATCTTATTTTGAGGAACGGAACATGTTTCTGACAACACGACGCATTAATTTTATTTTTATTATACTAATGGAAAAAAATTTTGGTGTCGATCATAAAATATGATCTAAAAATACGTTTTATACTAAGGAAACGACCCCTTGTTTGCCGCAGTAATCTTTGAGTGATGCCTGTCAGCAGCGGAAGACGTAAAGATGTTACCCAGGCAGACAGCGCCCTCTACACCGCATGCAAAAATAAATTTCTCCACGGTAGTTGAGCTGCGCCCTCTATCGGACCTCGCGAGCATTGACGCGTGTTTCTACTTGCGGCCGGCGAGTTGGGGTGGCTCCCCCCACCCCCCTTCCCGCCCACGCAATGGAACTGGATCGATGAAATCTGACAATAGTACGAAAGCTTTGGGTGTTTTCTGATCCAAACGAAGTGAAAAGAGCACACACGTCAATCCCCTATTTTCCTTCTATCTGTCGCAAATAAGCTGTCAAAAGCAGATTTCTCTCGAAGAAACTTTGTCGCCCAATTTCTTCCTTCCCACTTTTAAGAAAAAATAATAATAATAATGAAATAGAAGGCGTAGAATTTACGGCTTAGATAAAGCAATTATAATGGAAAAAACTTTATTTGTCCAAGTAATTATATCGTACCATTAAGAAGCGGAATGATTCGAATTGTTTTTCTGTGCGATCAAGTGTTGAGAAATCGGCTTATGGACAGGTTTCTTTAAAGTTTTCCGGAATTATAATGATAATATTTTGATCAAAGTATTTAATTATACACAATGACATACACGATATTTTTTCCAGCGCCACCTCGTGGCGTTTGACAGTGTAATTTAATCTGACATACATTCTCACTATTTATAGCGAGCCGATCAGGAAGTAAGTCTAAATTAAAAAAGTAAACAAAAAATAAATAAAAATATATCCAAAATTTTTAGCGAGTGTTTAAGTCATCTTATTAAACGGATAATTCTTTTTTCAATAAAAAATTAATTTGGAATGTATTTGATTTTTTTTTTCTTGAGATTAATTTGAGATTACAGGGTTTTGTCATTGTGAAATATTATATTTTCATAATACTTTCTATTTTACTGCCAATGACGAAATAATAAAGTATAATTCAAATATTTTATTATTTCAACATTATTAACGATATAAAAAAGAAAAATTAATTCTTTAACTCTCTTTGAAACACGATAATGTAAAACGATTCAAAGTTTATTCGAGTAGAATTTTATAAATGACTTTTTGTCATTTACATAATTTTCGATGAAATCATAATAAAAACAAATTAAAGTAATTTAATTATTTCCATAAAAATCTTAACCAATTCAAAGATGTGAAGAATCTCGACAGAAAATAAAAGCTACAAATTTATTTATCCATCTGCGAGAAAAATTCTTCATTATTTTTTCTCCCTTGACATTTTATAACAAAACCGAAACATAAAACTATTAACGAAATCAATGACCCCGAGGTATACTTTCTCTCCTAATTCTAAAAACAATGAAACATTGTTATCCTTTTTATGTATCTGAGTTTTCCATTAATTTCTATTGGAAAAAGACAAAACCAATAAAAGTATCAGAAAAGCCTAGAATCACTGATTTTAAATGGAGAGAAAAAAAACTGAAACACAAACTCGATTGATAGATATTTCTCAGCCTTACTAGCTCATAGCTCCTTTGATATTAATATATAGGTCAAAATCGAGTTTTGGACCAAAAGAAATAGCTTATTATAAGTAATATAATTTCATGCACATTTGTAATTGTTTTGTCTTGTTTTTTGTGAGAATCTCAAAATATATTATTTGATCTCAATTACATGAGAATTATTACAATACTCTCTCTGTATTTTTATAACTTAATGTTGAACAATAGGAATAAAACAACAAGAGAGCACAAGAAAAAGAAGCATAGTCATAACAACATAATAATAAACTCTTAAGATTTCGTCTAAGATCGCTAGATTAAGCCCAGTTTCAAGGTGCCAAAGGCGGACACAGACCTCACTTAGTGGGAGGGGAGGGGTACATTCTAACACGTTAGCGAAGCACTGAGGGCAAAAATTAAGAATTTGTAATTTTACGGAGGGGTGGGGGTTGAACCTCCAACGTCTCTTGTGTATGTCAATTCAAGTTGCTAATTATTTCATTTATTCGCTTATAATATTAGAACTAAACTAAAATCAGAAAAAAAATTATTATTATTTTTAATTCGAAAATAGGTTGTTTTTGTAAAATTCAGTGTAGGTGTGTATGTATACACACTTATATACGTTTGTATAAGTGTTTTGTTTCATATATTTCTAATAAAAATGTCTAAAAAGGATGCAAGACTTAACATTGCATGAACAGTTATATAGTCCGTATACATATCATTTCAAAATACATAAACGTTTTCCTCATGTTTTGTTACCTCGAAGGTAAGAAAATAAAAACGAACAATTAAATAATATGAAACTGAAAGAATCCTCAATACATAGCAACACGTAAAAAACAAATACTTAGAAGTTTTATAAATTCCATCTACTAAGTATTAGAGAAATATGTATATCAAAGGGTAAAATCAAGGGTAAAAAGGGTTATATCAATGTGTAAAATTCCAATGCCCCCATATATTTAAATCGTTCTCTACCATCCAACCAAAGATAGGTACAAATAAATAAACGAGAAAGAAATCTCGGTCCCAAAGAGAACAAAAAAAGGAACCTTTCTCGCCTCTCGGTGTGACAGGAAAGACACACTCAAGCAGAAAGCGGGCAACCATTTAGCAGGCAGGGCGAAAAAAGGCATCAGGAGTAAGAAATCGATAAGGATTGCAAACCGAAAATTGCGCTCGTCCTTCCCTCATTTGCAGCCCGATGTGCCCTCGTCTTGACGACTCGTCCATCCTTCCGTCCCCTTTTGTTTCCTCGCTAGAAATTGGCTCACGTCCGTCATTTATCCCTTTCGGAATCCCGAATTTCTCTCACTCCTTCCCAAACACCGGGTTTGCCAGGGAAAAGAACTTATCTGTTTCTTTTGGCGTAGCAAATTTCTTTTTTATCGCCTTGTATTCTTGACTTTCTGAACGTAGAAATCTGATTATTTTGATTTTGAATAATTAGAAACTAAACTGATCATTTCTCATGTATTCAATTCATTTGTTTTACCGAATGAAATTTGTTAAAGTGAGTGGTGCACACAAACCTCTGTTATGGGGGGGGGGGTTATATTCTAAAAAACTCATTGACAAAAGCACCGAGACGTAATCTCTATCTCTATTGGAGAGATTCAAACCCCCCCAAGCCCCACCCTCGAGTACGGCACTGCTTAAAATCAAATGATATCTAGGGGCAAAAAATAATTGTTATCAGGTGAATAATTTTGGAAGTTTAAACACTCAAAAATGTACTTTTTCCCCTTCCAATTTCGATAATGTTTCTCAGAGCGAAAAAAACAAATTTTTTATGAAAAGAAAAAGTTTATTCAGAGTATTTAAATAATAAAAAAGCTATTATTCACACAAATATTATATTACAAAATGAGTTTAAATAAAGGTAACGCATTTAATTTAGGGAAAAAATAAATATCAGAAAATATTCAATAATTTTAGCAGATTTCATCCACCTCATTTTACGGCCATCAAAGCTTATTCTCAATAACTCAATATGGGATCCTAATCACATAGATTAAATTAGTAAAATATATATAACATGATCTACCTGATTTATTTCAAATACCAGCATTGCTCAAAATTTAGACAATATTTCCTATTTTATTATAATACGAGCAATTTAGTTGCTCAGATTTTTTCCAATAATAAACTCCCTGTGCTTTTTCCCCCAAACGAATAAGAATTGGAATATAAGAATTTTAATTTAGTACGTAACTTCTGAGAATAAAAAAAATTCTGTCACAATACTATCCAATTTAAACTTTCAGACAAACCGAGAAATTTGTGTTGTGTTTTATCATAATTCTTTTTAACTCGATCACTTTATGTAGCACGCTTTGCGGAAATAGCTCTCTCAAGACACACACACACATATGGACTTAATTTTAATAAAGGATAATTTTGTTATAGAAACAGAATCAGTTATTTTCTGATAAGACAATTTTATTACAAAAATTTGCAATAGGGATTCAGAAAAACCAATTTCGACAAAATGTAGGATATCCTTGAAAAATTTTTAACATGATCCTTCCTAACTGCGATATAGTTTTTTTTTAAGTATTCAGTCTCATAATCATTCAAAATAAAACCGTAACAAATAATAAATCCTAAGTTCTTCAAATCATCTTCTATAATATTTGGATATAAATCTCAATGTTACACAGGAGTTTCTAATTTGCTCTTTACGTTTAAACAGCTAAAAAGCATTTAAGTAGACAATACATTAAATCAGGAGGGGGGGGGAGTGGCCCTTAAAGAGATTTTCTGCATGCCACCCAGACAGTCAGATAACTAAGTATAAAGAAAAATGTTTCTACATTTGGGTTGACACATATTTGTCACAACAAAGCTCTTCCTCCGTCAAAATCAACTACAGAAAATATGGCAAGTTGGCTGACTTGAATTTGAAAGATGCGATGAAATCTCACTCATGATTTAAAACAAGTAATATAAAAAAATGAAGTCAATTCCTACTTTGAATGGATAAATAGAAAGTATTTTATTAACAATTGAAAATTTGAACAAGATAGACGTATATATAGAAAGAATGAGCTAATAGTAGGGATTGAAAAAATAGTAGAAAAGAGTGATAGCGGGTACATTTGTGTCTTTCAGGGGTGGGTACATTTGTGTCTTCTATTGCCGTATCAGTAATTTGGGGACCCCAAACCACAGGGGTCCCCACCAATTCTAAAATTGAATGTGCACGTAGTTATAAATTATATGAATTTAGCATAGCAAATAAATCGAATAAAACTGCCAGTATTTCATTTAACTTATATTCATTGATTTTTACGGTACAATTTGTATCTTTTCTGAGAGGCAAAGCGAACTAATGAATCTAATCATTTTAAAAAGAGGTGTGGCCCTATGGTATCTTCTGCTGACACAATGTGGTTTTCGAACCAAAACAATAGCCCACTCTTACATTAAGCAAAAGTTTTAATAGATTTTATTTCGATTGCTCCACACCAAGGCTTAGCCACTTCTTTAGACCGAGTGAGTGAAGCTTAATCCTAAGCAAAGGAGCTCAACATTCAGCTGCAATGGACAACACGATGGATGCAGAGGGGAATTCTAAGGCATTTCTATCCATGCAAATCCCTGATGGCACAATAACGATCCACCAAGAGAGATCAATCATCTGCAATTGCGTCCAAAGATTGTAGGGAGATAATCCCTCAGGAAGCAGGAACGCTCAGCCAACCCTACCTCTTCCCAGCCAATGACCAATCAGGGAACCCACCAGGTCACATAAAATCATTCAGAAAAATCCGCGATATTTATAGGCAGCTAGAGCATTGATAGATCTCAATGTTGGATACTCTTCACATATCCAGCCAACCCCCTTAGGGGTGATAGCCAGCAAGTGCTGTTGGACAACACACCAGCTGCCCGGCCGTAAATATAAACCATGGTTTGGTCCCCTGCTATCCCTCTCTAGATTTTATTGATAGCTTAGGTGTACTGCTGCAGATATGTTTGCCCTTTTTTATTATTATTATTATTACAGTCGGTAGAGAAACCCCCTCTTCACCATTTCTTGTGATTTATAGTTCCTGTCTATCTTGGCAATCTACAAGGGCTCATTATCAACGGGTGCTTCATGATGGTTGCCCTGGGCGACGCACAATCGTCAGCACATGCGCTTTGCGAACGGCCATTTTTGCTGGAACTGGATTTCTGATTTTTTCTACCCCTATCCCCCAACCTTTTTCGCTCTTTGTTTCTTATTATTATTTCATTTAACGCCCTTCTTTAAAGCGAATCGAGGGACCGTATGCAAATTTATTCCGACCGGCGAAGAATGGGCAAGTTTTGGTATTATCACCAGTTCAAAGCATCAGTGATACCAAATATTGGTGAAAAGGGGGTGGAGGATGAGGAGAAAAGGGGATATATTCTCAAACACACAGGGATGGATGCTTCGTGATGGTGTGGTTTGGGTTAAGGATTCCACAAAGGAATTAAAAAAATTTATTAGAAAGTGAAAACACAAGTTCTCGTGTTTTTTTCTATGGTTGCTGTAACAATGCAAAAGAAGAAACATTTTCTACCCCATTCCCTTTTTTGAACATCTTACTTTACTCCGACTATAACTTTTAGCTAAATTTTTCATATTCACTAGACTATTTTGAGTAATGGATTGAAAAAAATGAGTTCTTTCATTAATATTTTATGTTACAAATAACATTTAATTCTTGAATTAGTAATTTGTTATTATTGCTTCAGTCGAAGATAACTTTCACAGTCAAATTTGAAACAAAATCAAATTTTAAAAAAAAATAATTCAGTATATTTTCTACTATATCATGAAACTCGTGCTTTAAGGATATTAATTATGCAAAAAAAAGTATATAAAATTATTAGTAAAGTAAAATTAAATAGCAATTTTTTTTAAAAAAAATGTTTGAACTTGTTTATTTTTGTTCTGGTGGACACAAAGATTTTTTTTTCCTTAGTTTAAAAGAGATATTTCACCTTCTACTTAGAATGCAAATCCTACCAGTCTTCGCAACCACTTTGGCAAATAACTACATTCAAATTCATAATTTTTACAAGTAGATTTTAAAATATGCGCAAGAAAAGATAAATAAATAAATTATTTTTCAAGCTTGAAAGTTAATGCATTTCTTTTCCAATAGAATTTGGTCTGGAAGAGTTGAAGAGAATGGTAATATAAAAGATTCCATGCATTATTTCATTTAACAAAATGCAATTTCGCTTTTTGGTACAACGAGTCGATCAAATTATGAAATCTTACATGCCAGTAGACATATATACTCGCTAATATGTTTTCAGTTACAATTTTTGATCACTTCACATCATAATTTCCAACTGAATGGAGTATTATTAAAGTTAAGAATATAAAACAAGTAATATAAAATAATTTTTTGAAGTCAATTCCTACCTTGAATGAATGAATAGAAAGTATTTTATTAACGATTGAAAATTTGAACAATAGATATAAATATGTACAAGGAGAGAGACTGAACTAATATTAGGAATTGAAAAAGGAGCATGATTTGTCTGCATTGTTGTAGCAATACACACCCGGTTTGGCTAGTTTGGCTGAAGAACCGGTTTTCGACACCAACGTTTATCATTGTTTTAACACTTACATTGCTACAATAATGGAGGCGAATCTAAGTTGGCGTCGAAAACCGGTAATTAATTTAATTGAATTAACGAATTAGTATTTGAATAAACTGTATTAACATCAAGTGTCATCCACTACAAATTAAAAAAAAATATTTGAACTTGGTTGGGTGAATAGAAAGTATTTTATTAGCTTTTGAAAATTTGAACAAGATATATATAAATAAAAAAACAGGGAGATAGAGAAAAGAATGAGCTATAACAGTAGGAATTGAATAACGTGACAAAATTGACGAAGAATTTTTTTTCTGAAAACCGTAAATTTATACGGTTGTGCATTACTGTTTTAAAAATATTCTTACTAAAAAACTCGTTTTTGCCATGAAAATGGATAACTTCCCAACAATGACGTCTTAAGATTTTACAAAGTTCGTGTCTCTATGCAAAAGAAGGCTCCCCCTATAACACTTTTAAGTGGACAGTATGTAGCATACGTTGCCAAATACTTGTACAAAATATAACTCGTAACAAATAAATGTGAGTGACACACAATCTCACTAACCTGGGCGCATAACGACACCACCAACTTCTATCTTTTGTATGTAATGATGGTGTATGGTAGTAGGCTATGACCCAGACATGGGTATGATATAATAATAATGTAGTATATGATATAATAATAATGTAGTATATGATATAATAATAATGATATAATAATAATGCAATTGTTGCCTACTGGCAAATCATTGCCAATTGGCAAAAAGTTCGAAATTCCCAGTTTTTCGGTAAATATGTTCAAGAGTAACATTTGATGATAAAAATTATTCAGATTATGATCTTACTGAGGCCCAGTCGAAAAAAAGACGAAGCCTCAGTGGGATCCTCCCCCGGGGGGGGGCAGGATTCTAGGGGCCCAAAACCTGCTTTGCAGGGTCCCCTGTTATTCTCCGTTACGCTACTGCAAAGCCCCCCTACTGAAACCGAGGCCCTGGGCCTATTAGGCCCTAAAACACCTCTGCTCCCCAAAATTCGATAATTTTTACAACAAAATAAATCATAACTGGATTTATTTATCAGCTTACAAATAATTTTAAAACAAAATGCAGATTTAGCTCCAGTGAAATTAGTAGTGTTATAGCGCAGTAGCTGAGAAATGTTTAAGTTAGGCTAACCGTTATTTGGAAGAAAGTGTCCTTTTCATTGCTTAAAGTTACAATTTTCTAATTTAAATACAGAAAAAGATACACTTAGTAGGCAACGCCTGTAAGTGGATTGAGCCATAAAAATGAAAAGAAAAGAACAGGCAGTATTGAATAAGTCTGCTTTTAAAAAAATTAGGAACATTTTATAGCACGGGCAATTAAAATGCATAGATAAAACTTTTTTTCCCGGCATATTTTTTTTTCTTGATAGTTTAGTTTTAAAAATTACTTTGAACAGTATCTCATGCAGCGTTCAAAAACAAATGGCTGCGCATTATTGCTTTTCCGCCTGCAGATGACTATAATTTATAATCTTGCTTTTCATTTAACTCGAAAATCTTACCAAAGAAAGAATGCAGGAAAACAAGAAAAAAAATTATTTATATTTAAGATGCAGAGTAAAAAAAAATCCCAACCCCACACTCACATTAGTTCTTACATTAAGTTTTTCATCACTTTTCTAGGAACATTAAAATTTTTTTTGGTTTAATTTCATTTTTTACATACCCTTACCCCCTCAGCTTATGTATTATTAGTGCAACAAAAACACATTCCTACTGTAGTCCTTTTTTTATATCTTCCAAATGTGCAATTAACCATAAATTATTAATTGTTTTTTTTTTCCTCTTTTCCCCTTACTCTTAACTCGGTGCAGGGCTAGGGGAAGATGAGGATGAGATGAAAAAAAAATCCCCACCTTTAGCTAATGGGTGCTTCGTAGGTATGCGCTATTATTGCTAATTGTGCGCATTTTTTGTACTTTTTTGCTATTTAACTCAATGGATATTTTTTTCAGGAGTGCAAAAAAAAAAAAGCACAGTTGTTTTGCACTGAGGTACAGAAAATGTCCGAGGAGCATCAACATTAGAGCATTGAGGAAAAGAAAAAAAAATTCAATAGTAGGAGAGAGTTCAGCAGGGGAAAAAAACATACAGGCTCGGAGTAAAAGTATGTTAAGCGATATTCTAACAAATGAAGCTAATATGCGCTACGATTTTTTTCTTCAATAATAATAATAATATGAAAAAAAAATCTTTTTCCCCACCCCACTGTTGCTCTTTTATTAGTCATTTAGCGGGAAAGAAGGGCTGTTTAAATCGATATATTAATCGCAATAGCTACTTCGGGAGCTAAGTGAATTATTAACAGGCAGGACTTTTTGAAGTTTATAATCAACTGAGTAATTAACATTGACATTAATGTCCTAATAAATTAAAAGGAAATAACGTGCATTATGCAGTACAAAATTGGTTTCAGCCAATGAAGGGCCTAGTTGAATCCCAATTATGAGACTATTAATGTAAAAAGAAAGAAAAAAAGTTGAAGTCATTCTAATGGTTAAAACGTCTAGAATTAAATCTATAGTCACGTGATTCAGTCCATCAAGTCTTCAGACTAAAAGTAAAATGTTGACTTTTTTTACTCAGTTCAAATTACTTTAAAGCATTACTTTCACACAAGGAATAGCATAATTATTTTTAATGTATATTTAACCATTTTACTTCATTATAATCAGTTGCAGTTGAATTTTATACAAATCTAAATAATACATGAGTAAGCTATAAGTTAGGTATTATAATGGAAATAATACTTCTGTAAAATTATAAGCTAGGTAATATAATGGAAATAATAATTCTATAAAATTATACATAATGTACTCTTCAATTTTGTAGATGTGTTCTTAAATCTATTTAAAGGGTGAACAGGTTAAAATTAAATTACTCCCTGTTATAATAAGTTTTAAGCTACAAAAATATATTTATTAAAAATATATACATTATTAAAGAAATTTAATTGCTATTTATTAGGAACTACAACAATGAAAGAAAGTATTCTGGTATGAAATATCATGTAATATATCAAAAATGAAAAATATATTACACACTTTAAGAAATAAACAAATTCTATCCTTTCTAACGAATTTATTAGAAAATTTATAAAAAGGGAAACCAAGGAAATCCCAACAAATACTACCAAGTGCTTTAAATTTAGAATTATTTATCAGCTATAGCCAAAAGCATTAGTTTTTTAATCAACCGATACAAAATATCGAAATGTAGTCTTAAAACATAAGGACTCTTTGTTATTGCAGTTCCTGTTTCATTAAATATAATACATTCACTACTTCAATTTCATCCAAATTATATTTTAACACTCTTTTATAAGCTTCGCTTGTGTGTAACGGAATCTTTAAACTCAATTTTTACCCACTTTAAAAGGTAAGATTAATTCGAATTTTTGCTTACCTGTCCAGGACCGATGACAATACAATAATTTAATAATTTTGTTCCATTGTCCTGATCAGGGTCATCAGGATTAATGATTTCCCATTTTCAGATCCCATCCCGCATCTGGCGATTAATTTCAGATCTCATTTCTAAGAGATTAAATTACAACTTGGTTCGATTAACTATTAAAGGGTGTTTTTTTATAATTATAATTTTCTCCTCTTCAACAAAGTATAAGTGGTATCAATCTCAGCAAACAATATGATCAAACAAGATATTATCATAGAATCAAATAACTCAGGACTTTTCATACGATTTCTTAAGCTAATTTCTTAAGTTTCTAATTTCTAACAGCTTAATTTCTTAAACGTAGTATTCTGTACTTTGCGCTCACAGAAATTCGCGAATTAATCTTTTTGTCAAGCGAAAAAGATTAATGTAAATAGTTTCAAACTCACCTAAATTATCAATATTTTCATTAGGGATTCATTAGGAAAATTTAGGAATTCTTTTTGCACTTACCTAAAAAGTAAGAAAAACTTAATTAATACATATACATAAATGCAATGAAAAATATATAATACTATGCATTCTAAATACAACTTGAGAAATTTTTAAATTTTTAAAGGGTGTAATAAAATATGCGCTGTTTAATTAATGATTAAAGAGTTTGGCTTTGGCACTTTGATAAATACTTTAAACAAGGGAGATTAAAATTTTAAACTCAAATGAAACATTATTTAGTGACGCAAAGCAAAAAATCAAATAAAAAAAACGTCGTTCAAAAAATCTTCAGCCAGTATTTCAAATATATGAAGATCAGTGAAATTTTTCCAAGGATATTAAAAAAATTTTCAGTAAATATGATAAATGTGGTAAAAAAGAATTGAATAATTAATATTTATAGAAAAATAATTTAAAATTTACAAGGAATTTTTAAAAAAAAAATCTAAACGTCAGTATTTTAATTATGTCTAAAGAAAACTAAGATGATCATGTTTATGTATATATAAGTTAGACAATATCATATTATCAGAAGTTTTCAAAATTTTATAGCATGTGGTAATAAAACAACAATAGTACGATTTATTTAGAAAAAACTCAACTTTTTTGGGAAGAATGCCATATTAGTAAAATAAATTTGATTTTATTGTGAATAATACCAGAATAAACTTTACATAAAAAAGTCAAGCTCTCACATTTTTTTTACTTCAGTTTTTACGCCTAAAATTAAACTTCCTTACACTTATACAAACCACAAGTGCTTCGTACCTCTCATCTGAATATACAAATAACTAACCAAATGTTGCAATATGAACCAGAAACTTTACAAAAAAAGATGCACCGAACTTGTTTTAAAAAAAAAGAGATAGCGAAAAAAAGAAATCATACCGAAAACTTATTCATCCACCTCAAAGGGTCGCACCATTAAAATCTCGTCATGAGAACTTCCGCTCTCTTCTAGAGAAAGAGAGGGGAAAAAAGATTATTTTTAAACAAGCATAAATCCCTATGTGACACCAGAAAGGGCAGAATAAATAAAAGTATCTCCAGTACAGAGAAGTAGTCCGACATCTAATGGTCGACCTAAAGTGAGATGAGAGCAGTAGAGGAAAAAACCACTAGAGAAAAAGAATATAAGTAAAACAGGACGCCACCGTCTTTGTGTACGCGGGACAATGGCTAAGAGAGGGCTCACACTCAAAGCGCATCGATGGCTTTTAAGCATAATTTCGAGGGTATAAATGCAGTGCCCACATTTCGATTTTATGCATAGGCACTCGGTCGCTTTCTTTAGGATTCAGCAGGCCGCGAAATCCCCCTCCCCCTACAGATATCTCCCTCCCTTTCCATTCAATTCTTTTCTTTCGTTAATGCCAGTATATATTTTTTCCCACCCCCTTTTTATTTATTTGATTATTTTTAGGTCTGTATGTACAGTTCTTTATTTTTACTGTTGTTGGGAACATCTGCTCGAAAGAAGCATCTCTACCCAAGCGAAGAGTGTTGTGGGGCATTAGACTTGCTTTCAAAAGTATCCTTTGCTGTGTTATATCTACAAAAGATTGAGGGCACGTTTCAAAGAGCATGTCGCCTCCTCTATATGAGAAGTGTAAGTAGGAATTCCAATAGAAACTAACAATCCTAAAGGGAAAACATTTGGAAAAATATCAATTGATAAAATATGAGGTTTAGCCAGTGGCGTAATGGAAAATATTAGCTCCTCCCCCCCCCCCGTACAAAGTCAGGTTTTGGGCCCAAGTCGGATCTTACAGAGGATTGCAAAACCATGACCTTCAGGCATCCCTGCGACGCGGGGGAACACGTTACGCCACTGGTATTAGTATAACATAATATATATATATATAATGTAAATATGTACAAAATAATTATAAAACCTAAGATAACTAGTCATGATAGTAAGCATTATTAGCCACAGCAGTACTATAGAAAACTCCTGGCCAAGATTACAGGTTTAAACAAAGTTTTTTTTTGTAGTTTATATCAACATGTATTAACAATTAATATCATAATTTAAAAGTGAAGTCATTGGCGTAACTAGTTCTGAATGGACTCTGTATCGAAATAACTCGAGGCTCTTTTTCTGGAAAATGATAGCTTAAACAGAACTTAATTGAAAGTGGCAAAATCTTACACATGCCGGGGCTCCTGTAGCTTGGTGGTCCCGTATCATTGATACTGCGGTAGCTACGCCCCTGAGTGATATTACCTTATTTTAGTGAAGACATGTTGCATGAATTCGTTCAAAATTCAATGAATATTTATTCACTCAACTGTGTCTTAAATCTCAAATTCCATTTTTTTTTTTGAAATTTATAAAAGGTTTATGTTTTTTTTCCCCACGAGTGTTTCCACAGTTGCCTCAATTTTAAATGTTACCAAATAAAGTTAAAAGTGTTTAGAAATAGACATTTTCTTAAAAAAACAATAATAATAAGGACATAAAGTATATATTTCTTATTATTCAACTGACAGACCCAAAACAGATTTTTGAAATCGATTTGATATTTTAATTTTATAATTCGCACAAATTATCTACATATATTTGAGTTGTGTATAAAAATATTGAATTACTTGACGAAGAAAAAGGAAGGGGGAAAATATTTATAGTTTGGACAAAAACTAGTCAACATCAAAAACCGACAAATGGTGATACAATTTGTTTTTCTACTAAACTATAAAATATGTTTTTAAAATCCGTCAAAGTTCCTTCCGTAGATAATGTACCAGTCTGATATATGAATACATACATATTTTGGGGGGCGATTCCTTTACATTTCATAAATATCTGACTGACAATGAAAAAGATTAATGAAATTATTCTTAGTAAAAGACTTATTTTGTGTGTGCAATTCTTACCGAAAATTAAGTGTAACAATCTCTAAGCATTATCTTCCATTTTTGCTTATGATTTACAACCTTCAAAATAGGTTAGATCTTTTCAGTTTAAATGAATAAAAGCTTTCTGTGATAGAGTACTGGGTACATTCAGTGCGCGCGCGTTTTACACAAGACAGTAAAATTAATATTTTACTGGAGCAGGTGTGGGTGCATTGTGGAAGCGGTGGACCAAGCCTTTTTAAAAGTATTACAATTATTAGTTAACTTTGTATCTTAGAAAAAGTATAAATTGTAACATAAAAATCAATCAATATTAGTTAAATAAATAGAGGAAATTTTATTCAATTTAAGTGTTGCTCTAAAATTTCATACATCATTTATAACTGCACAAACACATTTAATTTTAGAATCAATTTTATGAGATAAGTGTACCCTACATATCCTTTTTTCTGACTGTCACCCTCACCTTTTTGAAGGTCATTATTTGTCAACCTTTTTTCTACAGGAATTCAATGTTATTCAAATAATACCTAAAGTTTTCAACAACTTATTGTGTATTCCGATGTTCCACTTATATATCTGATTATTATTTATCGCGTGTCCACTAAATCAATACATCTGACCAATCCCGAGTCTTCAGTTGCGCAATTTAAATCCTACGTCAATAACAAAATCATTAATAATCAAAAGGGAGATAAAACTTTGATGCGCTGTTACTGCTAATTATTTTCATTTGGCGTTCCTAGAAATCAGACGTTCTAAGAAACACGCTTTCAAAACCCACCACCGCTAGAGTTACTCTTTTTTTTTTTCCTCCTCTTTCTAGCAACAAAGGAATGTTTGGCGTCCGTACTCAGATTTTACCCGGAACGCGATAATTTCACGAATGCAATATTTTATTCTTCTTGTGCAGCAGAAAAACACTGGAGAAGGACCGCTGACCTTCATGCTTATTTATTTACCGCTCACCTTCCTCCAAGAGGTGTTTCTAGAGAAAAGAAACGGATCTTAAAATTTTCGCATTCGTCCGTGTGTTTGATTTATGGCGCGGAGGTCCGCAATCCGGCCAATCGCGGTGCGTGGAGACGATCACGTGACCACGCAATTGGCGGGAAATGTCTTCGGTCACGCAAACCACGAGGAGAGATACTTTTTTTTTTTTTATTCCCTTACAATCCCTTTTCTGGCAAGGGGACTATAATGGTATTACAGAACTGCTCTTTGCAAGACTAAGAAAGAAGTGTTTTGTATCAAAGGGTGTGTTTATATTAAAAGTACAATTTTTGTCAAATATGTTCGGCATTTTAATTACTTTTCTATAGGAAAGGCATTTTTATTTTAACTACCAATGTGATGGACATTTTTTAAAAATTTTGTTAAAGTTAAAATTCACGACTACTTGACCCCAACTTATTTTTAGAGAAGATTACATCAATGAAAAATTTCTTTTTTAATATTTTATTTGGATATTTTTTTTTAAAAATATTTTTGCGCCTTGGTGACAAAAAAACTGCCCACTTTTCTACAGAACAATGAAATATGTTGTGTTCCTATGTCGTAAAGTAAGGTGCCAGCTCATTTGCCAACCTCGTCATCTGACAATGAACATGTCTAAGACACTATTTATAATAGAATTTAAATTTTTTCGAAACTTAATGATTAGGGGGGGATAAGCAAAGGTGGAAAGGCTATTTTATTGAAAAAAAATACACATCAATCAATTATGAATCAAAACAAATAATTAGAAAACGTTCCAATTTTAATCCTAAAAATTCTCAATGTTTTAAATTTCTTTTCCGTTTTAGATATAAATTATTTACACTTTATTGAACAATATCGTACAAGGAATAAATACTGCATACCTGTCGTTTTGTATCTCTTTAATGATACAAAACGTAAAATTTAAAAATTTAGACTATATATGTTAACAGAACTCGATTTTGTTTATTTACTGGCAAAGTCGTATATTCGTTACTCAGGGCATCTTTGCTTTAAAGGAAACAAAAAATTTTCTTTAACGTGCATTTAGAATAGTATCGTTGCCATACCGCTGTTTTAAATGACATTAAGCGAAAATGTAATATAAAACAAGATAAAATTATATTTTCTTGATTACACATTCAACGATTAATTGGCAGGAATCTTCATAGCACGAAAAACGTGCCTTGCGTTATTGAAGTTGATTCGAGACAATTTTTAAAAAAAATACTAGATCACAAGATAAATAAGGAAAGCCTTCCAAAGCGTTTTTGAAGTGAAACTTCTTTACTTACGGAGTGAATGGAAAATTTGCCCAGTTTTGCGTAACAGGGGAGAAGTGAACTGAAGTAATGATTTTTCTAAAACTTTTTATCAATACTTGGTTATATATCAAACCAAAAAAAATATCAACTCAGAATTAATATGTTTAAATGCACATAAAAAGTTATTTTTTTAAGAACCCAATAAAAGAATTCGAACCAGCGAAAAAATCAAGGACATCAATAATAGCACATTAACATGCTTGAATTCTAATTATACATGAAATTTCTATTTTTATTTATCCATATCACAGACTAATGAATTACTAGCAATGGATTTTTCAGCTTCTATCCAACAACATTGACTCTCGGCCGGTCTAAATTCCATGCCAAACAGCATGAATATTTAGGGGGTCAGAGGCGGCCGCTGTCACCAAGTATTAATGATTTTGATCCACCAGTGTGCATATAAGGGATCCACCAGTGATGCATATCCTCAGATCCGGACCCCTTCAAAGCCCTTGATTTTTTTCCAGATTGATTATAATCCTATGTATAAAGTACTTAAAATTTTTAATTAGATATTTCTTATTAATAATTAATTTTATTAATTAATGCTACTTATTTATTCAATAATTAATTTTTAACTGTTTTTCTCCGAAACTCGACAAAATCGTAGAATATGTTTGGCGGCATGTGGACTTTTGAAACTGCACCACCTCCCCCCTTGAACCATTTCTGTGTGAGCTACTGTGATCACATAAATAGTATTGCCAAGCCGATGGTTCGAAACCCAGAGCCATTGAAGAAGGGACTGCCTCACGTTAAATCTTTCGAGGCACAATGTCCTCTCGTTGGCCAGATGTGGAAAGTTGCAGAGGGGACCCCAGTTCAGGTGTCGTTCTCGTCACTTGGTCGTGGTTAAATGTGATCTCCAATAGCCCTTGTGCTGCTTCACAGTACGGCGTGAATCAAAAAATCAAATCAAATTAGGGTCGAGACTATGATTGATTTGATGTTTACCAACTGAACTAAAATTTGGCCAATTTTGGTCAGGAAATTGTCCAAATAAAAGTAGAAATCCATGTGATTAAATCGAATGTTGCAGTTTATATTGTAACATTTTCAATTTTTACGAAAATTCAATAAATACATAATTTTTTAACTTTAAAGAACAAATTCGAAAAACTAATTTACATTTAATCATGTTATGATACATTTATACAAGAAAAATTAATTGAATCAAATAAACATGCTAAATTATAGAGTTCTCTATGCGTTAATATAATTAAAGTGTAAAGTTAATTAAGAAAAAGTGTTAATATTTTTAAATTTGTTCATTAAAATTAAGCAATATAAGAGGCTTTATGAGAGCGAAAATCCCAATTATAGCACACAAACATCCGCGAGGCTTAGCACCCATATCTTGTTGGCCACAGAAATTGCAACTTGAAAAGCTGCTGAAACTCTTGATTTCCTTAAGAAAATATTTGGCTTGATTGTAATCAATGGCACACTTTGCATCAACACGTAGGTTACTATCGACTGAACTCGTCAAGTGACCTGGACCACACTCTCCAAATTTCCACACTTTGCCGGTGCAGGGGTTTGGAGTCTTGACTTATTTAATGTGCAACAGCTTCTCTACACGGCTGGGTTTAGTGGCAGCAGGATTCGAACCCGCGACTCGACAGACACAAAACAGGTCACGAGTTAGTGAACATGACTACGCTGCTACCGTAGTCACAAATCGACATAGAATAATGTGGATTGCCAAACGGGATCTCAAGGGTGTTAATTTTGTCTCGAGGGCTGAAAATATAAACAAATTTCAAATAGATATAATTCTTTGAAACTAAAATCAAATAATTCAAATCTCTTTTACACATTATTTATAAATAAATGAGGCTTCAAGAAAGTGTAAAATGTTTAAAATATAATCATCATTGCAAAAATTATAAGCAAATGAAAATAAGATTCTTTTGTTTTAGGAATATCAATCAAGTTTTAAGTTGAGCATATTTTCTGAAATAGTAGCTCTAATTACTAGCAATAAACTGATTTATAAAGTTAAATGTATCCTTATTACACTGTAGCTATTTTTATATAAATAGAATAATGAATTATATTTTTTAAATTATAAAAAAATTAAATTTTAAATTTTTTTAAAAAAAAATTTCAATATTTTACAAATATTTTGAAATACAAAAAAATGAACAAAACTAAAATTAAGTAGGGTTTAAAGAGTATGATACACATTTGATAATTCTACAAAGTTTTATACATTAAAGGTTGCTACTGTTTTAAAAAATAACGAGTGCAACGTAAAAATTACTTAATATTTATTACAAAATGTTTATTATTTTTAAATGTTTATAAATTTTAAAATTATGATTGTATTTTAAACATTTTGTACTTTTTTGAAAACTCATTCTTTTATAAATAATGTTTATAAAATTGAAATTATTTAACTTTAATTTCAAAGAATTATATCTATTTGATATTGTTTTTATTTTCAGCCCTCCAGACAAAATTAACACCTTTGAGACCCTTAAAGCTATTGTAAATGATATAAAAAGTAATGCAAACAATTTGGGGACAGATATATCGAATTGCCATCTTTGGGTCAATGTCACAACGTAAAGCAAAATCAAAACCATATTTTCACTGTAAAAAAATAGGTCTTTAATAATAAGATTTGTTTGAAATCCTCACTTCATAAGAAAATTGCAAATTTAAAAATCTGGTTTAGAAGAATTTCCTTCTAAAATTCAAAGCTCCGCATATGTGAAACTACAGCGGAAATGGAGACGAAATAATACGAAAATGTTAGGATTTTTTTTTATTAACAAAAAAGCATAATTCAGAGCCAAAAAAATAATAATAACTGCATACTTATTTTTCAAAAATAATGGACAATTCTGATAAATATAAAACGTGGAATATGTATTTATAAGTTAAAAATAAGAAAAAAAAATCTTCCATTCCAAGCCATTAATAAATTATTTTTATTTATCGATATACAAATTCAAATGGATATATACAGATCCTTAAATTAAACGCTGGTTTCCGATAAAAAAAAGCAATGGGAAGAAAAACAGGAACCGGCTTCTTAAAAAAAAGGAGAAAGCTTTTACTTTTTTTTTATTTCTGATTTATTTGCCGTTTTTTGTCTCGAATTCCTTTGCAGATTGATACGAACGCTTAAAAACCGTCACTTCGTAGTCATAGGAATTTCGACAATCAATCGTAATTCTTTAAAAGAACAACAGAAATAAGAAGGAGAGGGGAAAAAAATCTACCGGAGGGGGAAGCGTAGGGAAAAGTACAGGGAAAAAGGTTAGCGGTAAAAAACCAAATCAACATTTATTTCCTTCGTTGTTATTGGAGTACTCGATTTCTCCGATTTTTGTCGAATTTTTCCCCCACATTTTCAATTTTTCTCTTTTTTTTCCTTAATTTTTTTTATCTTCCACCCAAGAGTTCTTTATTTTCGGACTTTTCCAATTACAGAAAATAGAATAATTTGATAATTAGTAGAACAGCAGGGAGCGAGCGATAATTAGTGAGCATTAATTTAAAGACAAGAAATCGTCAAAATGCTTCTATGGGGGAGGGTGGAAAGGGAAGCTGGGAAATTGTTCTTCTCTCAGCCCTACATTATTCACAATGCATGGATAAAATTATGAAGAAAAAAAGCCCCAATAAATGTTAATAGATGTCAAAAAGGAGGGGAAAAAGAAGAAACATTTAAATTTATGAAAAAGCCAATTCCAAAAACAAATACATTAATTGGTAGGAAAAAAATTAATTAAGTGATTTTATGAATTTGCTTTTTTAAATGAATTTTATCTCATAAAAAATAGTTGAATTTTATGTGCTCGGTTTCACTTATAAAAAAGGATACATTTCTTTTCATTTGATAAGTACATAATCAAATGATAGAAAAAGTTTTTAAATCTTGAGAATTTCCAAAGTGTTATCGCCTTGAAAAATATTCTGCTATTATTTTTTAGATGAAACTCTAGAATATGAGAACATTAAATTTTTTGAACGAATGAATTAAAAAATATTAAAAGAGATAAAGAGAAAATTCCAAACTTAACATCGAAAGTAACAAATTACAAATGGTGCTTTCACACAATTTAAATAAATCAAGAGGCCTCAGGGGTGTTAACTTTGCCTCGAGAGCTGAAAATATAAACAATTTTCAAAGAGATATGAATCTTTGAAATTACAATTAAATAGCTCGAATCTTTTACAAATTATTTATAAAAGGATGAGGCTTCAAAAAAGTGTAAAATGTTTAAAATATAATCACAATTTTAAAAATTATAATCATATTAAAATAAGAAGCATTTCTGTAAGAAATATTAATGAAGTTTTCCGTTGCGCAGGATATTTTCTGAAATAGTAGCTCTAATTACTAGCAATAAGTTGATTTATAAAGTTAACTGTATCCTTATCATACTGTAGCTATTTTTATATAAGTATAATAATATTTGTTTTTCGAAATAAAAAAAATTACATTTTTAAAATTTCCATATTTTTTAAATGTTTTGAAATATAAAAGACTAAAAATTTTAAAAATAGGATTTAAAGAGTACGATACTTTTCTTATAATTCTATAGAGTTTTTTGTATATCAAAGGTTACTATTTTAGAAAGCAGCATGCACAACATAAAAAGACCCTTAAGATTTATTACAAAAATGTTTTTTATTTTCATATGCTTATAATTTTTAAAAGTTATAATCATATTTTACACATTTTATCCTTTTTTAAAATCTCATTTCTTTATAAAAAATGTATAAAAGATGCATATTATTTAATTTTAATTTCAAAGAATTATATCTATCTGAAAATTGTTTATATTTTCAGCCCTCGAGACAAAATTAACACCCCTGAGACCCCTTACTAAAATCCTCTTCTATTAAGTTTAAATTCTAATTGCAGTACCTTCGAATAAAATAAAGGAAGAACAATATTAAAATTTGATCGAATAAACGTTATTAAATTTAATCACTTGAATCATTGCTGTTATATAACTAACCATTCATAAAAATATTTACTTAAAATAATTATTGTCCAGTAATAAAAGGTCATGAAATTTACGTTCTGCATATTTTCACTTTTTTACATCATTTAGTGAACTAAGTTCGGTACTCTTACTTGACTAATGTTTTTGTGTCGAATTCTTTAATTTAATCCCTTAAAACAATTATTGTCAAGCAATAAAAGGTTAAACCATTTATATATTCATATTTTCAATCCCACCCCCTTTAGTTCACTAATTTTGGCACCCGACTATTTTGTGAAGACAAATTGTGATTCGCTTTCCCTCCATTACTGTGGTAGGGTTGAAAAAACCGTTTTACGTTTCATCTCAGCTGAAGTAACAAAGAATCGGCATTCGGAAAACTGAATATTTTAAGAATTATCTGTACAAATAAGAATTTGGAGTTTTCTTTCGTAAAAGTAACTAAAAACATCTCAGTTAAACCTAATTTGGAAGACTTGTAAGAATATTTTAACTCTACAAGTTTCATGACATAGCGTTGGCCGTTTTCGTAGTTTTATAACCTTAGTAAATAAATGTTCAATCTTTACATTATTGGCAGTTGAATGTGTAGCATAATCTATTCACAGCCTTATACGAACTCCAAAGGGGAAATACTTTTCGTAAACTGCTTGATTGGAGAACCTCTCTCTGTAAAGGAAGCACGATTTATGTAAATAAGAACTACTATTTGAAGTTAAACGAATTGAGTTTCCGAAAGAGAGAGAGAGAAAGAAGGTAGAAATTGTACGTGTTGTTGGATTATAGTAGAGTTCCCATTTAAATCATCAGTATTCTTGAAATAAAGATTAAGAACTTCGTAGAAAATCAACATTTAATAACAAGTACTTTTTTCCTTATTAATATTTAGAGTAGATTAAAATTAACTAGCTCCACAAAGAATTAGTTAAAAGTTGTCAGTAATTGTAAGGTTACGAAATAAAAGTGTTTTAATTTTGATTATGGCTCTTCGTTCCCTAAATCCTCAGACCAACGCCAGCGGATGCTCAATACAAATCTTCATCTTGATAGCAGTCGCTGCTATTAGATAAATAATTTCCATTTTATAATAAGAAAAAACATAATCGATAGCAAAGGTAAGTATATACATAAATTACATTATAAAAATAATATTATTTTGTAATTTTCTTTCAAAAACGTTTTTTTCTTCAAAATCGCATTTTTATTTTTAAGAATAATAAATGATATATAATGAAAATGAAACCATTTCTATTTTCTGAAAAAAGGAAACTACTCGTGTGAAAATGATAGATCTCTCATTTTCACACGAGCTAAACACGAAACAAGAGATCATTTTACTGTTTCTTGAACTAAGAACCAATTTCATTAGCTACTAAAACAACCAATGATCGATTCGGATCTAAATTAGTGTATCAAATCTAGCTACAAACACAACTGTAAAATAGAAAAAAATTGAGGGGGAAAAGGCGCAATCTCATTTATAATCAATCTGAATTTTTCAACTAATCAATTTTTAAATCTAAATTTCATCTCTCCCTGCATCCTAATTCGGGGATTTCAGACTAGTGAAGCACATCTGCATGTCGTCTATCTTCTCTAACCAGCGGTGATACATTATAACGTATTCGGAGAAACAGCATCCGAAGCCTGAGAACCAGATAAAATAGCTATGATTTAAAATCAGATAAAGATGAAACCCTCTCTCTCCACTGCCAAACTTTAAAGTTTAAAGATTTACTGCTCAGTGTGGGTGGGTGTTCGGAAAGGAAATAAGAAGAAAGAGAAAGATCGAGCTGTAAAAATCCGGTTTATCCCGATTCAGAAGCTATAAAAGAAAACCGATAGTAGTTCCTCTTCAACGTATACACACGCCATTTACTTCGAAACTATGTATTGCTCGACAAGAGGTGGGGGGGGGGATAAAATCTAGCCTTTGGCTTGGAGATGACAGCTGATCAATCTCCACGGTAAAATGAGCTCACAGGTTGCCACATTTGGCGGAAATATTTTGGATTGGCATTGTTTTCATGCTCAATCTGAAAATAGTAAAACAGTGGAAAAAAGAAAAGAAAAGGTGTAGGAATTTTATGGAGCTTATTACTCTAAAAGTAAATGAAGTATATATATATTTTCTTTTACTGCTTCAAAGTACTTGAAAATTTAAAAATTAAATACACAACAATTACGAAAAATTCTAATTCCGCCTTTTTTGGACGTTTACAGATAAATTAGATACAATCATTATTTTCGAAAAGACCTACATTTTAAATTGATTGATTGCCTCCAAAACCATGATTTTTAAAAGGCATATTTTCAATTTTTAGGAAATTTAGAGTCAAATGAGTTAGAACATACATGTAAAATTGTTTTAAGAATATGTTTACAAGAAAAAATTACTTAAATGCAATTTTATGCCAAAACAGGAAGAACAAATTGCATATTCTTGCACAACAGTCTCCTTTTGTGTGAAAAATGCTTCTATAATAATAATATTTTCCCTATATGTAGCTAGGACTTCTATACCAGAGTTAAACTAAAGTTTTTGAAGTATGTAATTGAGAAGTGGATATTTTATTATGTCAGAGAAGAGAAATTTTAACAAAAAAAAAAAACTGTTATTACTTCAATAAATCATAAATGAAAATAATGTGAACTTTTCAAAAATTTTAGTTTGACCGCGGTATAGAAATTCTAGATACAACTAAACTGAGTGGCGCAACAGCTCGTGAGGGCCAAGGTCTACTGTGCCCATCTCAGTATGCGTAACCATTGAGCGCTGCTGTGTCCGAGCAGATGTCCCGATCAGGTGGTCAGTCTGAAGCGAAACCCCAGTGTTTAGTCCCCAAGCAAGCTTGGTACTCATTTTATGGACCCACTGGGGGGGGGGGTGAAAGGCTGAGTCGACCTTGCCCAGCCGGAGGATAAAAGCCCGGACCTGTGGTGTGGAAGCGCGATACGCTACCATTCGGCCACTGGACATCGAAATCCTAGATATATACAGGCAAAATACTATTATTATGGAAGTAATTTTCATAAAAGGATAATGATATGTCACTCTTTCTTCATTTTTTGCCAAAAAAATTGCATTTAAATAGTTTTTTTTCTCCTTGTAATAATATTCTTGAAGCAATTTTATCTGTATATTCAATTTCAATTGACAGTAAATATCATAAAAATTATCCCTTTATACTCTTCCTTAAAATCAAAGGCCCAAAAGTAGTTAGTCTCTCTCTCTCTCTCTCTCACACTTCCAAGTTAAATTAATTTTTAAAATAACCCAAGACATAATAATAACCTATTTCCATCCATGATGTACAACCAAGAAACAAATTAGTATGAAACTAGATTGAAAATATTCTATTGATATTAAACAAATTCATAAGAAAAGAAAAAGCACACTTAAGCACTACGATATATAATAATATGCATCCAAAGCTTGAGAAATTTGATAGTGGATTGTAATAGAAACAAAGAAAAGAATCCGATTTCCGTTTCTTTTCAATCTGATATCAAAACCGTGCAATGTGCTGAATCAAATGACATTGCAAGGAATAGAAAGGTTTCTTTTGAAAGTCGAATCATAATAAATTAATTATTACAAACATTTTTAGTCAAATATTTCTACTTAATCCGTTTTTCCTCACAGTATATCACTTTTTAATATCATTCTCGAACATGGGATTTCATAAGAAACTAATGTTTTTATTTTGCCTTTCAAGCGTCTCATTGTGCGAGATTCAATCAAACGCTTACCAAATATATTTCTAATGTTATAAGAACGTTTGCGATATCTAATTATAGTGACAGTGGAAGATTCATCAGTCGAGACCTAACATTGATTTGAATCAAGAATGGATGGATTGAATCCAATTGGTTCCTTAAAAACCCTTTAAGAAAATATCTTAATGCTCTGCCAGCTAGATTCATTTTGGTTTTCAAGAGGTTTTTCTTTTCTGTGTGAACTTTAAATTTGTATTTAAACTAAATTGGGCATTCAAAGGAAATTAACACATATCTGAAATATAGGATTTAAAAGTCACAAAAAACATATACATTTCAATACCATTATTTCATTTTTTGTGGGATTCAATCTTCCCTCGGTAGATACTTCATTAAACTTTTAATATTTTTCTTTAGTGTTTTCAAAATATCGAATGAATTGCATAGTTCGTTCAATTCATGTTCAAAATAAATAACTACCATAAGCGAGGGCGCACCCATACTTTGAAGCCCCATTTTTTGATATTTCGGTCTATTCGCCGTATAACGCGCACCCCCTTTTTTGACGAAGGAACCAGAAATGTGCGGGGACAATGCTCGTATGTTTTCAAGTCATTTATTTGAGTTACTATCCCAAAGTTTTGAAAAAATAGTATACTATTAGAATCAGAACCCTTTTACTTCATTAGGTATGTCATTGTTTTTCAATCATACAATATTCCGATCTATGTAGAAGTTTACTTTTTCTTATGCTCACCTCTTTTTGTTTTTCAAGCTATCATTTTTAGACCTGGCGTCTAACGCACACTCGTAAGTTTCGATATCATTTTTGGTGTTAAAAGTGCGCGTTGTACGCCACATTTTATGGTAATTTTTTGATATTATTTAGTTTTTTTCTCACATTAATTTTTTGACTAGCCAAAATTAAAAATATTAGTCATAAAAACCAATCAAATAGATTTTCATGCAACTTACGGTTGCATTCAGTTCTCTCTCTCTCTTGTGGCCACGAACGCCTGGTGGTCAATAATGGACTAGTGGCCAGCGTGTCACGAGTTCGAGCCCTAGTTCCACTGAAGACCAGCCGTATAGAGGGGCTGATGCACATTAAATATGTCAGGGCTCAAAGTTCTCCTGTTGGTATGGAGTTTAAGTTTGGAGGAAGTGCCAGCTTGGGTGTTGTCTTCGTCACTTGACCATGGTACAGAATTACGAGGTCCGTCATCACTTCCCTCGTGTAAGTTTATTGTGTCATAAATTCACTCTCTTGACACATCTACTTCATTAAGAGGTAATATTATTTACGATTAAAAACCATATGTATACGAGTTTGGTATGTTTCAAATCCGAGGAATGAATTCGAAAGAATTAAATAACGTGAAAAGTGAGAAACGAAATATAGCTTTTTTTTCCTGCGGAGGTAGGATCATGCAATTCTTTTAGAACACAGGAATTGACATTCATTACTGTAAAATAATTTTATTATATTCTCTTTATTGCGGTATATTCTATTAATCTCTTTCGGTACAAAAGGTTCAAATCCTCTCTACCAGTAGACAAACAGTTTTTAATTGTTACCATAGACAGTGCCAGTTTAAGCTCATTTCGGGCCCTGGGTGCAGAAGATCTACGGGCCCCCCTTGGCACTGGCGGATCGAAATTTATAAGTAGAAAATCTAGTTTCCAGCTTGCCCGGGTCCCTGAGAGCTCGACCGAAGCACCCAATGAATAATCCGTCACTGACCCCTTGGCGCTTTCTTCAACATGCGTTTTTTTTTAAATGTGACCCTCTACTCCCTCTGAAAGAGGTCTATGTACCCAACAGAAAGTTTTATACACTCTCACACATTGGGCGGAATATCCGCATAAAACATTAACAGGAAGGGTGTAGATACCGCTGTATCAATGATACGGGACCCCGAAGCTACGGAGGCCCCAACATATATGAACAAAAAAAACGAATGATATTAAGGGCTCAAAAGAGGGTATCCACGAAATTTCGATACAGGGACTACTCAGGACTAGTTACGACAGAGAGTAACAATATTTTTCACTAATAAAAATTGCAACACTAACTGTAATAACTTACTCAGGTGAAATATTCATTTATTCACTTGTACATATTATAAAATACCTATGTTTCTGAAAAATAATACAAAACAAGACAAATGATAATTGATAAAGCACTATATGCTTTCCACCTGATAATGAACACACCTTTGGCGATGAAGTTTTGCATTGTCTGACAAGCAACCCTTTCAGGGAAGGGGATGGTAAACTAAAAGGGTGGAAACAGTGAGGGGGGTAGAAGTCCCTCCTAAACTTCTGCCCCCAAATCTTCTATAGTGATGAAGAGAGTCCTGATATCTATCAAAAGGAAAAGCTAGGGTTGATCGGTAATGCTCGAAACGGTCACCATGGGACGGAATCTCTGCGCTGTCCCTAATGCTTCCATTTCCGCTTCTTTATTGTCGAAGGGGACTTCAATGTCCAGGACAAGAAGGGATTATGTGGTGGGGGGGGGAGATAGATGGGATGGGATTTTTCCCTCCCGAAAAAAAGGAAAAGCACTTGCAATTAGAGTGGCACAAGTGGAAGTTTATATTAATTTGATTGAGATAATTAGATATAAAGTTTGATGAAATATTAAGGTATCCGAACATCTTTTGGCTTTATAAAACATATATCATTTTGTTTCCACGTTATAGAGTTGCAATAAAATACATAAAATAAGCAAAACCAGAAGCGATCATTTAGGTTGTTCAAATTCTATCATAGCGAGTCTGATAACTTAAAATAATATTAATGTTCAAGAGAATTAGCACTGTATGAATATTTTTTGAGCTATGGCCCGTTATTTCAATAATAGCCGCATAAATATGTCACATTTCTTATAATATTAATTCGATCAGCCGTAAATTTTTATACTTTAATAAAACATTAAAATTTCAGTCCATTCCCTAGATATATGTATGTAGATCATTTTAGTAATACTTTTATTGATATAAAACATTAATACTTTTTCCTCAAACTACTTTAAAAGATTTATTAAATATTGCTAAAATTACACTTACAAATGTGCTTTTAGTAAAATTAAGATAATTTTTTTTAAATATTACTAGTTAATTAATTAATATATATTGTCATTGATCTCTAAAACATATTTATAATGCTTTAGTACGCTATTCTTAAAAAAATAAGTACCTTGAACGTACTCGGATACCGTAAGAAACAACGGGTTCATCTGCATACAAGCTATATTTATACGCCGGCTGGGTGGCACAGTTGGTTGGTCGCTGACCAGGTAAGCCCAAGGTGGCGGGTTCAACCCTGGCCTAAGTCGATGGATTTTCATGATGCAGAAAATCGACAGCGGCCATGCCGCATGATTATGCGTCATGTAAAAGACCCTTGAGTGTCTATTCGGCCAGGGTGATCTTGGAAAAATTTAAGTCCTAAGCACGATTTCGTATCGCAAGAGCTCAGGTGCCTCCCTCTGGGTGTCAAAATTACCTACGGTGATTGGTATCTGCCTATATGGCGCAGTACTAAAAGAGATACCAGGGAATGTACTAGGTCTGCAATGATAAATTACCAATTCGAAGCCATTAGAAATTTTAAAATAAGTGTCATTTGTACACACTTTTCTCATAACAAAATATTCAAGAGTTCAAAAAAATACATTTTTCGCTGAGTTAAAAAAAAAAAAAAAAAAAAAAAATACGCAATCAAATATTTGGTGTATCTTTTAAGTTTTTTTTTTTTTTTTTTGTAAAACTAATGCTGTATAATATAACTCATTTAATTTTCATTAATTTAACTCTTTTGAATATATTTTCAATTAAAATAAAAATCATCACGATTAAGTTCTAATAAATAAAATATTTTTCACCTAAAGCTTTTGAAAAATATATTTCTGAATTATCGCATTAAAGATATATTAAATTACTGAGAATTATTAGATACCTTAGGAGCACAGTTTTACGATACTTTATCGATTTTATTTCACTCATTAATGCTTCGAATTAATTCAATCTAAGAAAATATTTCCCAATCTTTTCTCACTTTGTAAGATTGTAGCTAAAATAAGTCTTTCTTTGATTAATGCTTGATTTAAGAGAAAAGCGAGGAAAATTCCTGAAATATTTTAGCTTCAAATTGTATTGAAATTAATTAAATTATCTTTGAAATTAATGACATTTTAATCTAAAGACACCGATATTTAGTATTTATCGCATATTTCATCTGTTAATTATAATCTGATTTTCCCTTTGCGAATGTCAGAAAAAAAATTACAATTCAAACTTAATAATTTTATTAAAAAAATTAAATATAAGGTAAAATATTTTATTTCAAAATACAGTAATCATTAACTCGACAGAAATGAAGATTTATGGCTAATGTTTCCTATTTGTGATTATTGTTAATTATTTACTTTCTAATGAAGGAAACCAGGGTAAGGAATTGAACTTAAAACAGAACATCTTTTTTAGAATTGCTTTATTCTGTACAATGAGCTCAATTCATGTCGGCCACATGATAAATACAGTCAGTTACGTGTTCATCAGTGAATTCTAAACTGACATCAGACTTGTACTTGCTGTAGTTTTTAAAAAATTAAATAAAATTTAATATTTGATAATTGGGGGAAAATTTTCGAATTATTAAGATTTTTCAAAGTTTTTCAACCAATAGGAAATATTTCTAATATTATAGGTGTATTTTTAAATGAAGTGCATTTTGTTTTCCTTTGTGCATTATTGGTGTTGACAAATGCGCACTTTTTAAAGATGGTTTCTGTAAAAAGTAAAAGCTGTCAACAGCGAAGAGTATGAACTGATTGGTAGGAAACACGTGAGTGAGTGAGTGAATATTAACGTCCCACTGTTCAGCTACACGAGGGCTTTTTGGGGACGGTCCGCGTAATTTTGAACCATGGTCAAGTGACGCGGACGACACCTGAGCTGGCACCCCCCTCTCCTAACTACTAGGAAACACGTGATTGTAGCTATCATGTGACTAGAACGTCGCATGAGTTTAACAACTTATTGGCTGGAAAAGCAGTTATTGTTGAAAATATATGATTTATTTAATTTATTTTTAATTACATATTACAAACTTTAAATTTCAGATCGCAACGTTGGTAATAAAATTGCATTACTATTTTAGTATTTAGCGAATGGCACCACAGTAGTTCTGTTCAATTGTTTATGTTTAGAATAAATGTGAGAACAAAGTTCTGTTTCGATGGGTGATCTTCGAAAAGATTTGTCTCTTCTTTTTCAAACTGATCGTAATTGTAGCATGAGTTTTATTTAAAATTACACTGCTGGCCACCGTAAATGCAACAGCCTGAAGGAAGCACGCAAATAACATGAAATTTACAACATGCATTAGCGGAGGTGAGATATGTAAATGATTTAGAATTTCAGCGCAGACACACATCACGCACGCCTGTGGAGCCACCTCAAAGCGCTATTAAAGATTTGGAGATTTCGACGATTTCAAGTTCGACAATTGTGTTTTTCTCTTGTGGTTTTTTCAAAAAACGATCAAATGTCTCGTAGAAAACAGCGATCAGCTTTTGATCAAGTATCCGAGTTCGACAGAGAAAAGATAGTGACCTACCGAGATTGTGGATTATCTTTCAGGGAAATCGGTAGTCGTGTTGGACGAAACCAAACAACTGTAATGCAGATATGGGACCGTTAGATGCAGGAGGGTACGACGGACCGACGTGGTTGATCGTATCCTTCTCAGTGCACCACTTCACGTGAGGACAGGCAAATTGTGCGCATGGCAGTCACGGATCGCTCAGTCACATCACGAAACATAGCACTGCACATTGAGTCTGTAACGCATCATTCAGTGTCTGCGCGTACCATTCGACGCCGTTTACAGCAGAGGCGTCTGTCCGCAAGACGTCCATTGCTTGGTCTACCCCTGACGCTGATCCACAGACGTCTCCGCAGCCAATGGTGTGATGAAAGAAGGATGTGGGCGGCAGAATGGAATGAAGTTGTCTTTACTGACGACTCACGCATCTGTCTACAACACCACGATGGTCGGATTAGTGTCTGGAGACACCGTGCAGAGAGGATGCTGAACAGCTGCGTTATGCACCACCACACTGGTCCTGCACCGGGTATTATGGTATGGGGCGGTATTGATATCACTCTTGCACTCCTTTAGTACGCATTGCCGGTACTGTAAACAGCCAGCGCTACATCTCCGATGTGTTGGAGCCGTCCTTTCTTACCTTCAAGGCTTGGCCACAGCCATATTTCAACAGGATAATGCACGACCACCCGTGGCACGCATTGTCCAAAGGTTCTTCGTCAATCACCAGATTGAATTGCTTCCCTAACCGGCGCGCTCTCTGGATCTTTCGCCGATAGAAAACATGTGGTCCATGGTTGCTCAACGATTGACCCAGATTACACCCCAGCTCCCACACCAGATCAACTTTAGCAACGTGTGGAAGCTGCTTGGTCTGCTGTACTCCAAGAACACATCCAAAGTCTCTTTGAATCAATGCCGAGGCGTGTGGCAGCGGTGATCTTCAACAATGGCGGCTACTCTGGCTACTGATTCTGGCAGGAACCACACTTCACAGAAGTCTATAAATGTAATCATTTGATACTTGGTCAACATGTTATCTACAAAATAAATTTTTTTGTGCTATCTCTTGTCTTTCTTGGTGTAGCATTTACGGTGGCCAGCAGTGTACTTCGATTTAGAAGTGTGGAAAAAGTGATTTGTGGTGTCCTTATAATATTTTTGAAAGCTAAAAAAATTAGTTTAGAATTTCTTTTGAAAGCCTCAACAGTTATCGTGTGAATATGACGTCACATGAATTTATGTAACTGATTGGCTGAAACACATGTTTGCAGCTATCATGTTACTATGACGTCACGTGAATTTGCTAAGCTGATTGGCTAGAAACATATGATTGCAATTACCATGAGACTATGACGTCACTAGAATTTATTTAATTGATTAGCTGGAAACACGTGATTGCAGTTATCATGTGATATGACGTCACATGAATTTAGCCCATTGAGTGAATATTACTACAATTGAAATTTAAAAAAATACCATTCATTTAATACTACCCCATCAACTCTTTAGCTTTAAATCATTGTAAGAAAAATATTACATCTTTTACTAGAAATATTCATTGCTTTAAAAAGAAACACTTCTTAATTATCATTTGCATCTACATGGTTTAAAAATAATTGCCGATAAAACCGATCAAATAAATTTAAGTTGTATACATTACGATATGCGTTGAAAAACATTTAACAATAAATTAAGATGAATGCATCCCTTAATACAACTCTCAGTATCAGTAAGTGGTGACTGTAGTCTAATGGTTATGGTCACGAACTCATGGCCAGAATGTAGCGACTTCAAGTACAGGTGTCATTGAATACCCGCCATGTAAAGGGCGCCAATGCATGTTAGATCTGTCGAGGCTAATATCCACCCATTGGTGTGGTAGAGTAGTCAGAGCAAAGTCAGCTGAAGAGAGTCGTTCAAATGAGAATGGTTCACTTGAGAATGGTTCAAAATTACGAGGTCCGTTGCCAATAGTCTCGTGCTGCTTTATAGTGTGACAAAAATATAACTCTCACTCCCAATATCACCAAATCTCTGGTTATATTTTATAACAAGCCACGTACATTTTCAATAACCTTGACATTAAAAAAACATCGAGTCACACACACACACACACAAAACAATACCAATTAAAAATCTTTTCTGTGGGGGGAGAGGGGGAATCACAAGAGTGTGTTGGAAAATATAAAGCAGATTCAACTATCTGTATATTGCCATTATACTAAACATACTTCAAAGAGAAGGGGGAAACAAGTGAGATGCTAGGGAAAAATGCAAGACGGAATCTTTTTCTCCTTCCGTTTATCCAGATGCAGGACACGTATCGCTTGTGAATAGAATGAGTGGGAGGGGGATAGAGTTTTGATATGACAGATCACGTGTGATGGATCGTCCACGGGATAGCTCACAAAAGACAAGGAAATGGACAAGAAGGGCTGATTCTAATCTAATGCTGTAACCCTTTCATATACGTCACATTTTTACAAATGCGCACAAGCGAATCGAAATGTGAAGGGGAAAGGAAATGTATCGAAAAAGTTATTGTGAGGGAACAGCGATCTAAAACCACAGTTTTAGCGTTTTGGAGATATTTACTTCAAGCAAAAGAAAATCATTAATACCGAAATGCTCATGTCAATATCGATAAATACTCGAATCATTGATGGGATAATAAATCGTTAGTACTAGAGGTCTGTTTTGCTTAACGGGTTTTTATGATATTTTAGTAAATAAATAATATATCTCTTTCATGATCAAATTTTAATTTATAACACATTTTTACAGGTTTTCTAAGCAAGGAGGTGGAAAAAATAAATTATATATTTGATTTATGAATTTTTTAAAAATTTATTCCATTATTAAATATAAAATACATTCAAAAGGAGCGTTAACCACCTGTTTAATCATTTAAAAATAAATATTAGGAATGTTTTTGACGGAAGATATTATTTTGAATTTAAGAAACAATGAGATTGATGACTTGAGGCTGGGTTAGAACAAATGAACTCTACAAAAACCCTAGATAATGCCTTTTCGAGAATAAGCCCTTGTAGCTATATAAGCTTAGTTTGAAATTTTCTCCTAATTTTAAAAAAATAATTTCCTTCTCCATGCCTATAATTTACAATTTAAATTTAATTATTTACTTCATCTAACTCTTTGATATTGCCCATACTTTTTTATTTTATTTTAAGACTGATCGGTTTTTAGTGGTAAATATCATTTCATAATAACTTATGTATAGAAATACAATATGGCATTTATATAAATTTAATTTTAATTATATTAACAACCCCCTTTTTTATACAGAAAATTTTTAAAAAGCAATAATTAACTTGATGTTTTTATGTGTATTTGTACATTCTCTCAGTAGGACCTTTATAACATGACTCAGTAATACTATTTTATAACTTAGCTTCCTGAAGACTCCCCCTGTCCAGTAAGGGTTTATTAACAATTGTAAGCAACATTCCTGTCGAAGAGCCTCGTTATTTTGAGCAACAGTCCAGTAACAATTACACCACGTCAAAGGGAGGACTTTTTGCCACTACAGATTGAACGCACATCAGCCCCTTAACACAGCGGTCTTCAATGGCACTGGGGCTCGAACTCATGATAGGCCGACAACGAGCTCGTGACCATCTGCCTGAAACAGAGGCTGTATGTTTTACCTATCGAGGCTCAAAGTCCTCACGCCAGTGTGGGGAGAAAGTTTGGAGAGTAGGGTGCGAGTTTAGGTGTTTTCCTCATCACTTGACGGAGGCTTACAATTATGAAGTCAGTCGTCATTAGTTTCCGCATTGCACACAAACTTTAATACTCCCCTCCCTCTCTATTATATATATATATATATATATATATATATGTAATAGACGTGGCCACACACATTGAAAGATATTTCTTTATATGATTACTATTTTTTACGATTGATGTTGCATATTCAATATTATTGAGGAGGCATTCTTGGGGTTAGTTGTTATTGTTTATTACACACTGAACAGGTAGACACGAAGAAACATGCACACACAACAAAAATACACAAACACTAGCTGCAGACGGCTACATGCTGCAGCAGACAAATACAGAAGACACGTAGAATGGTTATTGGAGTGCCTGTTTCCTTGTGGAAACTTAACCTCCTATCATTGAAGATTTGGGTGTAGCTTTGTTTGGCTTTACCCCAGTCCAGTACTGCAGTAGAGTATTTAAATTAAGAGAAAAAATTTAAAAATAGGTTTCTTTTTATTATTATTATTATTAAAAAATAATATTAATATTTTTAATTAAATATAATAAGTGAAGGAAATTTAAAGTTAGTTGTACCTGAAAATCGAGGGTTTATGAACAACTTTGGGTGAAACGGCGCCGGCCAATCGGGTTGCAGCCTCTCGGAAATACAGAAGAGAAAGAGTAGTATCCAGGAATCTCAGTATTTATAGGCAGCTTAAATCACATGATCTAAGTGGGTGGATGGATGTAGTTAAAAATACTCTCGTTAGACGGCTGGCTAACTTATTACTAAAACATTGGTCCTGAAGGGTTGGACCATAGGTAATTAAAGATATTTAAAAGGATCATATTACTGGGATTATTATATATATATATGTGTGTGTGTGTTCCGGTGTGGACTATTATTTTTATAATTATAATTTGTAAGAGATTATTTTCTAAGACCTCGTGATCAGTAAGATCATATTTCTGTTCAGCCATTTTGTATTGGTCAAATTTTAAGAGTTAAAGATTTTTTCTTCTGTTATAAGTGAACCCCTTCAGATAACGAGGAAGAGAAAGATATACCAAAGCAGATTTTGATGACACATTCAAACGTCCTTTTAGCAAGAGACCTAATTCGAAGTTATTTTGAGTAACATGCAATAGGATTAGCGAACGGCAAATAAGTTTTGCAACGCAAGAGATTAAGAAAAAACAACCCGCAGAGGTTTGGTTAACAAAATAATAAGCACAACTTTCTTTTACTACTTTTACTGTCTAAGTAAAAGTACTTTATTTTTCTTTCATAGTAAAAACTAGCTTAAAACAGAAAATTCATATCAATGCTGGTACTTATATATATTGTAAACTGTTTTGATAACAGAACAGTTTAGAATATATTCCCGAATACAAGCCGATAAAACTCCCCCCTCCCTTTAAACTTTAAATTCAAAACCCGTTAATAAAACAAGTTAGGGGATGGGGAATTCTTGTACTTTTCAAACATATTACCATGAGTGCTAAAATAGTTTCAAACAGTTGGAATATTTTCTAATGAAATTTCTGCAATGAAAAACGCTAGATGCCAACTAAGAGAATTTTATATTTGGTAGCCCTGTACGAAGTTAAAACACTTTTTCTATTTCACACGCACACAACTGAGGTAATCATACTTTCTGCGCCATTTGTTTTAGAAAAGTTAGCAGGGAGATAAATTCGTATGTACGACACGTGATCGCCGACCTATGTTTCATCCTATAGAGGGAAAATTCGAAGCAAGATGATCAGATGCGTTCAGAAAAAAAGATCATTTACATTCAAAGAGCGAATGCGACGTTAATGATCTATTCGAAAAGTCTGAACCAAACACTGATTTTGAGGTATTTGTATTTATATCACTTTTTTCTTTTAGAGTAAAAGTTCTATTCAAAATACACAGAAGGTTGAAAGATTAATATCGCTTGCACACGCCTAATCGAAAATGTATTTTTTTAAAAATAATTCCCTAGATTATGTTTTTCTCACAAAATTAGCAGATCAGTATCTGACCTCCTTATTTTAACTTTAAAAAAGTTCCAAAAATTCTCGGCTTATACACGGAAAAACGCAGCATATCAGTGGTGTAAACGAAGGGGGCGTCCTCGGGTCTGGACACCCCCCCAAAGCCCTTGAATTTTTTTCGATTGATAATAATCCTATATATATATATATATAACGTAAAATTTAATTAAGTACGTGTAATTA
Source organism: Trichonephila clavata (assembly GCA_019973975.1). NCBI lineage: Eukaryota > Metazoa > Arthropoda > Arachnida > Araneae > Nephilidae > Trichonephila > Trichonephila clavata. Next base: position 44,744 of record BMAO01026171.1, on the reverse strand, counting down.
ACAATTTATTATATTAATTAATGCTAATTATTAATTCAATAATTAATTTTTTACTGTTTTTTGTTAACAAAATCGACAAAATCAGAATTGTCAATTGGCGTTGTCTTGAGGTATAATATGAGATTGGGGGACTTTCGACCTTGGGACCCTCCTTCTTGAAACCTTTTTGTGTGAGCTACTGCAGTATATTAATATCGTAGCACATCGTTTAATAACCTGCTTCCCTCAGATACCACTTATTCATGATGTTAGGCTTTATTTGCATAAATAAATCAACAAATATAAATTATGTAAAGTTTAGGGTGAGTACAAGTGATGGACCCGATTTGAAAAAAGTCATATTTTCGGAAATACTGCACATATTACAATAAGTGATACATGAATGTTAAGAGAAATATACCAAGTTTTTTTTCCACCAATGTGATCAACAACACATTCAAGAGATCTCAGTGATTGAAATCAAACGATGGCGACATTGACAGAGAAGAGTTTTTGCGAATTAGAATAAGATTTTTCAGTGCAACATACGTTTAGAAATCGGTAGGGAAAAGAAACACCAACCCACAAGAGCCTTCTTCGATGGTATCATCAATTAAAAATAAAAAAAAGGTTGCTTATGTAAAAAGAAAATCAGCGACCTGCGAAGCGTCTCTGAAGAAGCAGTGGTGGTCGGGCAGAGATTTGTTCCAAGTCCACAAAAACAATATGGCAAATTTTTCAGGGAAAAAAATTCAATTTCATGCCGTACAACAAATAACAGAAGACAAGTAAGCATTGTGTGGCATTAAAAACCCTTGAGAGAGTGATGCTGTAAAATGTATGGAACGAACTGGATTACAGACTGGACGTACGTCGTCTTACAAGAGGGTCACATATTAAACATTTATAACAGAAAGAAAAACTTGGTATATTTCTCTTTACATTCATGTATCACTTATTGTCATATGTGCAGTAGTTCCGAAAATATGATTTATTAAATTTGAGTTCTCATCATTTGTGCTTACCTTGTATAATAAAATAATCAGCTCTGTTTTCACACAAATTCAATCATTCAAGTAACTTTTCGTTTTTTTATATACTTTATGTGCTAATTACTTCGTTTAAAAATACTTTTTTCATTTTTATTCCTTGTAATTTATAATTAAATTATACCCTTAAGCAAATTAACACTTCTTTTGGGGTTCTAATAATTTTAAAAAGTTGCCCCTCGAATTTTATATGCTTGTTAACTCTCTAAAAACATCAGATTCAAGATTCATAAGTTTTCGGTTTTTGATTAAAAGCTTTATCTTATTTCAAAGTTTCACAATTACAATTCAAGTACATTAAAAAAACAATTATAACAAAGCCTAAACATTTTCCTCCCATCAATGAAGAGAGTAAAAAAAATCTTTAATATTTTTAAAAGACTTGAAAAACTGTTTGTGAAAGATGTCGTTAAAAGTCACAAAAGTAAATGATAACAGAAAAAAAGCACATAACACATCCTCAGCGCTCATTATACATAAATATAATGACAGGAGAAGAAATGAACAAACACTAAAAGATCTTTCATTGAATTTCAACACTTGCAAAACAAAAATCTATTATCAGCCACACAAAAGAGAAAGAAATGAATAAAACTTAGCCATTTAGTTTTAAAAATACCACTCATAAAATTTTTACCCTACTCTATTCGAGTCTCTCTTTTCGATCAACAAAATAAAACTCTGGAAAACGCTCTGTGAAAAGGAGTTGCGCATTAATTCCACTGCTCTATCGAAACATATTCACATTTCATAATGAATAGCATTTCGCTTCACATCAAAGAAAATTTTTTAAATATTATTTCTACCAAGAACAACGAAGAACAAACACAAAAAGAAAAACGACAACAAGAAAATAAAAAAGAACACAAACGGTTCTTCAATAGTTCACCCTGATTAAATGACAGGAGTTTATAAATAACAACTGCGGGAAAAACAGGATACGTTAAAGAGAGAAAAAAAAAGTTGGTGGTAAAGGGGGAGCGAGAAACAAATTGTAAGTTTGGGAAATAGATGGGGGGGGATGAAAAAGGTGAAGAATATTCGAGAAGAAAATAGGAGTAGAGAAGGGTATTCGAGACACTGCGAATAACTCGTTTCTTTTATATTTCTTTTTTCTTCTTTTTTTTTCAATTACAAATTTAATTTTGCTTAAAATAATAAGTTTGCGTGTTGAAAGAAATTTGGTTTGGTTAGATTTCGTATGCTTGAAATTTAAGTGCGCTGCTCTTTATTTTAAATGCTTCGAAATGCGAACTTGCATGTTAATGGACCTATTTTATTTCGGATTGGGAATGAAACGGGAACTGGTGAATGAAAGTGCCAGAAGAGCAGTCATTTTAAATTAAAGAATATTTTGGAAATTTTATATGAGATTTATTTAATTATTATTCTCATAATTTTTTTTCAGCTTTGAATTTACTCTAAGCAATGTTTAACCCACGGGAGAGCTGAAATATCTTCCTTTATAAACACCCACGCTACTTTTCCTATCTTTTCAAAGAAAAGGAGCTTCATTTGGAGAAGCCAAAGCTCTCCGAAACTTTATTATCTTATTGGTAGAATAATTAATATAAAGAAGAAATAGTAAATATGATATATAAAATAGAAATATATATAATTGCGTAATATAAATTATAAATGATTTTTTTTTTGAAAAATTTCATGTTTTTTAAGAAGTTTTAAAATTACCTTAAGATTTATAAAAACGCTTTAAGATTGGAAAATATACAATTATATTCAACATAACATTTGAGTTTATTCTGAATTTTTCAAGTGAAACAATAATTTGCTTTCTCTTGTCTCTACTCAAGAGATCCCTACTATATACTTCAAACTAAAAAAGAAATTTCATATCAATATTTTTTAAAAATAACTTCACGTGCCTTCTTGAATTTTTTCTTTTGTTATATTCATTTGTCTTTAGGGAATCCTCTTCTGAGGCATAAAAAAATGATTAGATAACAAGTATTCCAAAATAAAATCAACAGTTGACTTTTAAATTGAATAAAAAAAAATGAATTACCAGAGTGTAAAATGCTTTAAAAAACAGACAGACAAATTTGAATTTGTCAGAATTAAATATATTATAAGTTTTTTTCCAAATAAATTTGTTTGTTTGCTTTTTAATGTATAAAAAAAGGATAAAACCAATTTTCATTTAGAGAGAAAATGTAAAAAAATGCGACATACGCAGTTTTATTTTTTTTTTAAATTATAGAATTTAAACATATAGAATAGGAAGTCTTTTTTATTGATAAATTTTTATCGAACGAATTTGTGTGAAATCTATTTAAACCAACATATTAATGTATCAAAATACACGTTAGGAACGGTGACTTTGAAAAGACGATTAAAAGAATAATTTTTGTTTATATTTAGTGTCATTTGAATTAGAATACACATGTAAATTCGTTTTATGCATATTATTAAAAAAAATTATTTAAATGTAGTTTTTTGGGGGGGAAAGGGAAGAAAAGAGAACACATTTTCAAAACATTTTCTTTTCACGGAAAATGCTTTTATAATAATAATATTTTGAGTAAGACTTCTCATAAGAACTTAAACTAAATCACAATATTTTCAATGATACTATCAATTGAAATAACCAGTTTTTTTTTTTTTTGTGTATTCAAATTTCTCTACTCTAATACATTAAAATATAAATAAATCCACTTCTACATTACACATTTAAAAAAAAATTTATTTCAGGAACTGTGAAGGAGTTTTAGTTACACACACACACACACACACACACACACACACACACACACACACACACACACACACACAACACACACACACACACACATATATATATATATATATATATGCAAAAGATTATTACAGAAATATTTTGTTTCATAAAATGAAAAAAATTTAAAAACATGTAATTTTTTTTTTTTTTTTGCCAAAAGAAATTCTATTTAATTATTTTATCTTTCTTGTAATAATGTTCTTAAATCAATTTGTACGTATATTCTAATATAAGTGACACAAAAAATATCAAAAACTTATCCATTTATACGGCTTTGTAAAGTCACAGTTCCGAATGTAGTCGGACACTTTAAAACTTTTCAATACATTTCCTGTTAAATTTCATTTCTCGGCACATTTGTTTTTATTCTGCAACTCAGGAATTTTCCGAATAAGGAAAAATGCAACTTTTATTTACTATCATTAATAACTTTGAGTCTTCACATTTGAAACAGATGAAAACATTCGATTCAATGCCTGATAAATATAACAAATGCTTTAGAACATTTTATTTGGTGTTATTTTAATTCAAATTTTAGTCAGATTCTCTCTCGCCAAAATTTAAAGCAAGGCGCCGCGTAAGAAAATTCTTTAAATACTGAGTTTTCGGTATATGACACAGAATATTGCTTAAAAGTATAATAAAATTCCCCACACAATTACCTTTGGAGAGAATTTTCGACGTGTGCCACCTTAAGTTGACAGAAAATGTGTTTCTTTGGGAAAAAGAAACGACAACTTAAAATTACCTTTTCTCCATATGAAAATGCTAACTTAACAATTTTTTACCCCTCAGAAAAGATACCGAAATGCTTAAATTTAGTCAACAATGATTTATCAGCGCTCTTACCCAAACAAACGTGTGACCTGATGAGAATATAATGCTATTGCGCATTTGGTGTTCCTTTTTTAGCATGCGCACACCAGGAATGCATAGGTCTTATATATATATATATACTTTAGTACCACGTAGAGACACTTCCAATAATTGACACTCGACTATTTGCCTTTAATGCCTATTTTATTCTCGAAATGTCACCCGGTTTTCAGAAACATTAATATAAAAGATGATTCTTGGAACTATTTTAGCGTAATAAATCCGAAAAAAATAAATAAATAAATAAAAGTGCAAGAAGTGGGAGCGACAGAGAATGGCAAAAGACTGGATTACGACGAAGAGTTAAAAGAAGAAAAAGAAGAGGAGAATGAATGGGGGGAAAAAAGTTCCAGTTCATAAATCCCTAGTTATGATCTTGTTTCCTTATCTTCCACTCAATATTTTATTCACGTTTGGTAACAAACTGAAAGGACAGTGGGAGTAAGTAACAGAGAAAAGGAAAAGAGGGAAAATTTTTTTCAAATAAATTGCAGCCAAAGCGAAAAGCAGTAACGAGTCTAGTTCACGATATAATGAGCTAGAAAACCTGTGCGATATCTCAGGAAAATCGGAGACTTTGTTTCTGATTATTTGCCCTTTTTTTTCTTCTTAGGAATACTTTTGTAACATTAAAATATCTCGATTGAGCACTTACAAGGGACTACGCAAAATTTGACGAAGACAGCTTTAAAGCTAATAGCCCATTGTTATTTTTAGCACAGGGATATGGCAGTTCCACCATTCCCCCCCCCCACTTCTCTTTTTGACGTGCTTTTGGTCCATGCATAACGCTAAGACGAAACATTTAGTAATTGTGTTCTATATACCAAGTACGAACATATACGGATGCTTCGTCGATTAGGATTTTTCTGTTTCCCAATTTCAAAGCGAAGTTCGTATTTGCAATTTTTGTTCATCTAGTACTTTTGCACAGAATCTTCACTTTTGCGTTTTGATGAGACTTATAACGATTGGGTGATTCAAAGATTACCGGATGTAAGAGAACTTTGAATATTATTTTATCTTTCTTCTTTAAATAGGCTCATAAGTCAGGAATTGTTGCATGTGCGCACAAGAGAGGGAAAAGCTTCCATCTCTATCAAAGGCACGTACGATGTCACTGTATGAGAATGCTTCATAATCGTCAGCAGAAGCTACAAAACAACTTGGTAATCGCGCAAAAACAACTGCTGACATTCTCGGTAATTGGTAAGCGGATATTCTGGACGATACTTTGATGTTGCACGGCAGGATGATTACAATAAGCAAAGAAAAAGGCTTTGCCTTTTACTTTATCTTCGTTTATTTGCAGAGAATTTCTCTTCTTTCACACACACAGAAAAAAAAAGTAATTAGAAGATGCTTTTCTCAAAATGAACATGAAAAAATAAGATGATATGGATTGAAAACGAAATATTGGCTTCACAAAAATATGAGGGGAAAAAAACAGCAGATAATTTGAATCGAAATGAGTCCTTTTTTTTTTCTATAAATTGTTTCTATAAATGACCTATTTGTTTTTAAAATCGAAACGCGAATATTGTAATTTCGCAAATGAAACAAAGAAATCAAAAGAAGATTGATCACTGAAGAAATACATTACAACAAGAATTAATTTAGGAAATATAGATAAAAAACGTTCAGATATACAATGAATATCACTTAAGAAAAAGTACAGAATTTTTTTTAAATATGTTAAATTAAAAAACTTGAGCAATTACAAACAACGTAGAAATATTGGTACCTCAAAAAAAAAATCATATTTAATGCTTATAATGATGAGTTACAAATACACACACGGCCCCATTAAGTACAAATTATATATATATGAATGAAAAATATAAAACACTCACAAAAACATGAAAGAATAAATAATGAAAAAGAAAATATATATATAATAAATATTTAGAAGGGAATACTAATAAACAAAAATTAAAAATGGAACCCAGCGAGGCAAAAAGTAATTTCGGACTTAGGACCGAATAGGTGGGGTTTAACTAGCTTGATAGTCCCGTTCCCCCTTTGCAACTCGTAGGCCAATATAAACCAAAAAAAATCTAAACATTAGATTAAGGATGTGAAACTTGATTCCGTTTAAGATCACCTTGTGATATAATGGGAAATACCTATTAGTTTAACTGAATGAAGCCTCAAATTCTTAACTGGTAGAGGAAACTTGAGTGACATATAAATCAAAATCATTTTATAAATAAACTTCGGATCGAAACCATTTAAGGTATCCGAATACTTGCGACAACTTTTTTTTAAGAAAATGGAGATATGGGGATTTTTTTGTTGTTTTAAGATTTTTTTTAGTACATTTTAAGAAAAATATGCTGAAATTAAGAATAGAAAAAGAAATTATTATTACTAAAATAGAAAAAATTGATAAAAATTAACATAAACGCGGCCCATTGTGTACCAAAAGTTTATGAACAGATTTTTAATTTTTCAATTCTGATGTGTTATGTTATTCATTTTTGAAATGACCTTCAGGATAAGTGACATTTTAATTTTTACAAAAACTAAACCACTTTATCTTAGTTATTACATGAAATTGCTTAAAAAAACAGTGATTATATTAACATAAAGGACTGTAGTTTTTGTAAGAAATCTGTGATTGATAAATCTGAACGTTAAAACACTTCTACTATTATACAGAATATACACAAAATATTTCAGAAATATTTTCAATACTTTTTTAGCAATTGCTGTCCCTGCTAGAATAATTTTTAAAAAAACACACTTCGAGTAAAACGCTTTTTAAAGTATGACATCTTGCTTAAAGTCATGGCATCTGCTTTTATTAAAACACTTGCAGTTTTTGTTCTAGAGAACGGAAAATAAAAAACTTGGTATTTTTTTAAAGCTAATAAGGTTTACAATTTTAGGATAGTCCATAATAAAATCCGATATATAGGTCCGGTATACTGTTAATTAAATAAGTTTAATTTCAAATAGTAAAAACTTTTCTAGCTGCTTATTATCTGTTATACTATTTTCAACTTTCAAAATTTTCGAAAATCCTAGATTTTGCTAGATTTTATTAAGTATAAAAATAATATAAGAACCTAAGAAGAATCAGCGTTAGCAATGTGATATAAAACTATAGCAAATAAACATGGTTATAACTTTTATTTTTTATATCGACAAAATTGAATTGGTACAAGAAATAAAACCCAACTTTACACATCAATAGACTTGACACTTTATTGGTAAACTATTTAATGCACATAAATAGTTCCCAATTTATGGCTCTCTTGTAACAAGTAAACCAAAATCATTAAATTACCTGTTTTATAAAACTATTATTTTTAATCCAATTCCTCAATTCCGTTTTTGATTAATTTCTCTAAATTTTTCAAATAAAATAATTATTTTTATTACACAAGCAAATATATTACTTTAAAACTGCAATAAAAATTAGTACCAACAGTATACGGTTAGCACGTCTGGTTCCATTCCGAGTCTTGGACAATCACATTAACTTGATTACGGCGGGATCTAGATGAAAGTCTTAATTGTATTAACATTTTTTAACCAGGAATTGAAAAGTAAGGAGGGGAAAAAAGGGGCAGGGGACTTAACGAATTGTTTGCCTAAAACCAAGCTGCTGTCAGAATGGAAGTGTGTGTGGGTTTTCTTTTTTTGTTTCGGCTTGGGTTTAAAGAGTACTTTTTATTAACGACCACATTGTTAAGTGCTTAATTTGTCGTTCGAGCTTCCTGACGCAAAGTAAGATTTACGCGCTCAAAGTGAAACCTAATTAGCCGCTTTGTGCAGTTTATTTGTAACGAAGTGATCGAAGGCAGACAGGGACTTTGTTAAAATCGAAAGGGTGGAGGCAGATGGAGGAGAGGGAGTCGGCGGAGCAACCAAAAACGAAATAAGGATTCCTAGAAGGCAAGTCGGTGTTTCAAAAGAACCGTTCTAGATTTTTGTTGTTTTCCGAAGAATGCCACCACAGTGACTACTGATTGATTAGTGAAGCAATACACAGCAGGAAGGAGTTTTCTATCCTAAGGTTGCTTGCTGGCTGACAACAGGGATTGCAGGGTTGCTAGCTTGGCTTCTTCTTCATCCTCAAAGAAATGATATTTGGACAGTTCTAGTAATAGATTCCAGTTGTTAAGAAACAAAGGAAAATCTACTTTTACACAGGGGTAGATCAAAAAAAAAAATTTTTATTTTTACAAGTTCAAAACCTATTTATGCGGAAAAAATGTTATACGGCAAGGGTGTAGCAAGGGCTCAATGTAGCTATCTTGGGCCAAAAAAACCAGGTGAGTCGCAAAAAAAAAAAAAAAAAATCAATATTCATAGGTTTATTTCGAATAATACACATATTACATTTACCTATTGTAATAAACATATATAAAAGAACAAGAAAAATTAATGTTTACATCCTAATACTTGACATCTCTTTTCTGCTACAATCTTTCTATTTTGTAAGACATTTTGATATTTAATTATATATTATTGTACGCCGATATACTAAGGGCCGAGCCGCAAAATTGTCCGTTGTGGTCTGCATGCGGCCCGCGGGCCGCGAGTTTAACACCCTTGTTCTATGGCATGTAAATGAAGGGGAAAATTAAATAAAACATTAATTTTTATGATTAGTAATACCAAAAGAGGAATGAAGTTTAGGTACTTAAAACATTTTTATGATAAAAAAATCAGAAATTTTTGCCAAAAAGAAACAGGCATTTTTGTAATATTCAACATTTATTGGGATGAAGAGACACATACTAAATAGTTAGAAGGAAAACAACAGGTACATTTAACAGATTTTTAGCGCTGAATTTTTAAAGAAAAACCTAATGTCGAAATCACAGAGCACTGCGAGAGCTGGATTACGAAGCGCACGAATTTTGCTCTACTCAGTATTCACTAATAAGTAAACATCACCTTCAGTTATTTACATTGTAGAAAAATAATTACTTCAAGTCTAAAATCATCGAACAAAAAAACTAAGCCTTTTTCCATTTTTTTTCAAAAATTCTACCCCTTTGTGGAAATATTAAATTACGAAATTATTTTTTTAGATTATTTTTCTTCTAATCTTTATATTATAGAATATCTTTTATGTATTGGTAAATTTCGATTATTAATAATGTTTTTCTCCCTACAACCACGACCCACCCTATTACATACAATTCCTTTTACATCAAAAGATTCTTTAACTTATATTTGATTCACCATATGAATTCCAAAATGTATGCTAATTATTTTTTTCTCATTTTAAATCTGAGCCGTGTTTAAGTTAGCATTAGTCTATCAAAATAACATTTTACAAATCTAAAAAATAAATCAAATAATTGGGGACAAAAAATGTTGCTTAAAAATGAAAAGATTAGTATTGTAATAAATGTTTTCGTGTCCTCACGTATTGATTTTTAACATCTATGTTTTTATGTGTTATGGTTGCAACAGCTTCATCTGACGTTCCTTCCCTCCACGTTTGCTTTCATATAAAAGTTCGAACTCAAGTCTTGTGTAAGAATAAGCTTCATCGGAAATGTGATTGTAAGATCAAAGTAAAGAAAGCTTGGTGAGTGAACAAACAATAAACTCTCTTGTGAATCATTTCAGTATAAAAATAATTTTACTCATTAACTGCCATATTCCATAAAAAAAATTGTTGTGAAACGTGTATTAAAATGTTGTTCTTATTTACGCCCATTTAAATTACACGCACCACGAAAAACATCTTGTTATAAACTATAGCGCAAGGGGGAGGGAATTGTTTTGGCTCGAGGGAGCGGAGAATGTTGCAGGGCCGCAAAACCTTTGGTGAAATAATTGCTTCCATTAGTTCACTTTGCATCTCAGAAAAAGTATAACTTGTACCATAAAAGTTAATATATAGACTTTAAATAAAATAGTGGCAGCTTTAATCAATTTAATTATTGTGTTAATTTCATATCCATAACTGCAGGGGCATTTAATTTTAGAACCAGTTTAATAAAACAAATGTTCCCTATAACATTTTTCTACAGTTTTTTTAAAATCAAGAGAAATGACAGTTTTCGAATTGATGCTAGCTTGTATTTATATTTACTCTTGTCTATTTTCATAGAGGAAAACTTTGCTCACAAAAATAGATGACCAAAATATTCTATATTTGGTTTTCTGACTGTCTTGGTGGACACGAGCCGCTATGGGCCCACCCCTGTTCTAGTATGTGGTTAATTGAACTAATCGAAAGCTATATTAATCCTCGAAATGATAGGAATTGAATAGCAAAACGTTTTGAGATGATTAAGAAATGTGTCAGTCAAAAAATCGCAGCCTCCTTTTTCGATTCAGGAATGAGACACCCCTATGCATAAACAGTTTACCTTGCAAAAAAAAATTCGGTTGCCTTAGGAATAGAACCATTCGATATTGTGATACGCAATAAGATATTCGTCGTTTCAGTTTTCCGTGAATAGATGGCGCTTTCTTTCTCTCTTCTTCTCCTCCGTCAAAAGAAGATTGGCAGCTGCTGAATCTGGACCGGACGCATTATATCAACCTTTTTTATATATCTATCTCCTTCCCTTCCCTTTCCCATCCTATCTCTCTTTGCTCCTTTTATATCTGCCGATAAAGTAAGAGGGAGAAATAGACAGAAGAATGAGAAGAAGAGAGAGAAAGATAATAAAAAAAGGAAGAGAAAAGGTTGGAAGATGAGGATGACCATGGTCTTCCTTGTTCCAAGTCCCGCTAATGGCGACCTATTCATCTTGGGACCGCTGTGTTACTGACAGCTGTCAACGTAGAAAAGCGGGCCGAAAAATAAGTATGAAGCTAAAGGGGGGTGTAAGAAAAAATCGGAATCGGATGAGGGGTTGTTTAAGTGATTTATGGGGAATTACTGTTGGGTGGAGGAAGAGTTATAATAATTAGGGATGTAGAAAAGAGGGGTAGATGTAGAGTAAAAGCTGCGATGATGTGTTACTTTTTTTTATTAATTGATGCTCTCGTCCCAGAGTTGGGCAGACAGACGCGTTAATGGAGAACCATAATTAAAGCAGTGATGAGCAAATAAGCTCGGGAAGGGAAAAAAATAGCGAAATGGTAGAAGCCACTTCAAAATGTAAGGATTGCAGGATTCGTGCAAAACAAATTACGCATTAGAAAGCAATTACTGGGGATTGATGGTGGATGATGAGGTTCCCAAAAAAAGGAAATCCGGATTTATGATGCAATTTGACTTTTTTCCTTTCTTTTTGGACAAAATAAGATTTATTTTTGGTAACATTATTAAGCAAGAAAAATAAAAGTATTAATGACAGAAAAGAAACCAAGATTTAAGACGGTTCTGTCCCGATTTCATTCGTTTTGAGTTTTACATTAATTATAAGGACAGATGGGCTGAATAATTGCTAGGTTAACAAAACACATTGGTGATTTCAATTTAAATCATTCTTGCAGACACACAATACTGATTTGATGGCGAAAATGTTAATTAGTAGTTATAAATTATTAAAAATAATCAACTGATGAGTAACCAATTATGTTTGCAAAATAAAATTATCTGATATATATATTATATATATAGTGTTATTAATTTCTACTAGAGAGACAGAAATTATTTGAACACCAAAAATTTAAAAAAATTATTCTATAACTTAAAAAATATGGATACTGCAGAATTATGAACAATGTTGACTTAGGACAGCTCTTAAAAATTTATACAGTGGGGTTTAATAGTTTTGCGGCTAGCCAATCTTTTCCCTTTATGTTTATAACACTGAGCTAAATCGTATTGAAAATAATTGAAAGAAGTTCTAAATCCATTACAACAAAAAGGTAACTTACCTAAATATATAGACCGAGTTGAATATGTGTGCAATGAACAAGTTATTGACTGATTCTGTATCTAAATACAGATTCAAAGCTATAATATCACAGGCCGAATCGTAGCATTGCAATAATTTAAAAAATTATTCATACTCTAAAATAATTATAAACTCCCTCTGTATTATATGCATATTTTTTTTAAAAGTATATTATGCTTGGATTTAAGTAAAGAAAACAAAATACATTCAGGTTTTAATAAACAAAAATCATTCCCTACCATTAAAATCGAAAATATTTTGCAAAATAAAGAAATTGAAAATTTATTTTAAAAAAAAGATCTACGTAAGTTAACTAAAAAATTTGCAGTGGATCATTACGAAAATCTTTTTATCCTATCATTTATTTTCTTGGTAATTACTAAAAGTTGTTGTTGTTGCTTATGCCACCTATCTGACGTAGTCAGATCGAGGCCCACGAAATTCATCATGGCAACGGGCTAGAGATACGCCTATCGTTTAGACTAAGCTTTGAGCCCATGAAGGTGATAGTACGATTTTGCTCACGATAGATGGCGACACCATTCAGACCCACTGATTTAACGAGCAATTACGCCGTGTGTACTCGGAGAGTATTTGGTGGCATCGGGCATCGAACTCAATCCTTCCGGTCTGGCTTCCGATGCTCTAACCACTTGGCTACCCACGGCTCCAATTAATACAGGTTAGTTACAAAAAGTAACTAAACCAAGGGAAGAATAGGAAATGTACATTTTTTCCTTCTTTTTTATAATTGGTTTCAAATCTCTAGGAGTTAATCTAACAAATACACGCTATTTGTGATATTACTTGAAAACTCGAAAAAATTATAAATACCCAAAAGAAATGCGAATATATGTGTGTGTATGTTTCAGAGTATCATTTTCTTTTTCTAACTTCATAATTCGAAAGTATTAATCATTGTTTTTAATCCCATCATCAGGAGATAGGACAATACATGGAGATCTACAGCTCGATGTTCGCACTTTGAAGCCGATCCCTGTTGAGTAAATAAAATCTCCTCTAAAAAACACGGGAAAAAGAGCGAAAAGAGAAGCCGAGAAGGAGAACTTGGCGTGTACAAGATGAAATCTTTCTCAGGGTCTACCGAACGATTTGACGATGTCGGAGGGGTGGAAGGGGAAGTCGATCGTTGTTTCTAGATGAGACCTCTGCGTCAAAACGGGCCTGTTTGTCGAGACCTGATTGACATTTTGGTTGACCCGACCTTCTCATGTCTGCGTTGACAAGGTGTGCACAACTGGTACTACATCCTCCATCACACCCCTTTTTCGTTTTTGAGGTTTGAAAAAACTTAACTTTTTATAAAGCGTGAATTTTGCTTAGCAATGGAAGAGTATCTTGTTTAATCTGTTGTTTGGAACATAGAGAAAAAAATGTTTTGTCAGTTATACTAATCTCGATTCAACTGAGAACGTGTTGAAGCGTAACATATAATTATTGATTAAATTTAAAAAAAATTTTAAAAAAAGAATACGTTTTTAAATTTTTTTTAGAAGAAAATTTTTATAAAAGAAGAACATAACAATATTAATAGATGCTTTTAAGAGTCATTGATTTCTTGGTTTTCAAACCAATAGTTTTTTTAACATCGAATCTCAAAATAAAATAAGCAGAGTAAATGAAATGATTACTAAAGAGTAAACAATTTCCGCATTTTTATGCTTTCATACCTTCAGTTATTTCAAGTGACTAAATTAAAAATAAACGTGTTTGAAATAAATTGCCATATACTTTATCATAATAATCAATCACATTTTTACATACCACAGGGCAGCAGACTTTTGAATGAAATATCGACATATGTGTGTATAAAAGAGAAAAGCGACTCACTCATCAAGATATGTCCAAAACTATTAGACCTACAGACTTGGAATTTGGCACTCATGTTTCTTTAATGGAGTTGAGTTCTGCTAAGAACGAATTACGAAAATCAACGTCCAAAGGGGTTCTGGGGCGTTAAAGATAAAAACTCCTTTTTTTAAACTGTTAGACCCCATACTTGAAATTTGGTAAGCATGTTTCTTTTGTTCAACAGAGATCAGCTAAGAACTAATTTTGAGATAGTAGACTCCTTTTGGGAGAAGATTAATGTCGTTTTGATTTTAAAAAAACCCGTTTTTGTACTGCTAGACCTACAGTAATAAAATTTAGTATGCCTGTTTATTTTATTGAACTAAAATCCACTAAGAACGAGTATTACGGAAATCGTCTCTCAAGAAAGTTTGCGAGGTTTATCGATAAAAAAAATTTTCCGCTTTTGAGCTATAAGATTTAAACTTGAAATTCGGCAAACATTTTTACTTGATTGAGTAGATCCACTAAATGTTGGTTTTCCGAAAATCTACTTCGGGAAAGGGGTTACAAGTGCGTAAAAGATAATTACACTTCAGTTTTAGAAATTCCTTATTAAAACTAGAGTTATAAAAATGCTTTTCAATCCTATCGAAAGCTTATAATGATAGATATCAATAATTTATATAAACAGTATGTATCCATACAACATCAAGAAATACCCATCAAAGAGGACGTGTAATGGCTCGTATGATATAATAATAAGGTCGATGCATATCATTTGAGTCACATTATGCGTCTTTATTTTTATGAATTGAGAAACTATCCTTCGTGACATTTATAAGTAACTACTTATATTCATGACATCATCTTTTCTACCCCCCTCCTCTATCTCAATCTTTACATTTCCATACAATGTTCTTTGAATACTATCCTTTTAAGTCATTGTTGCGTTTGCAATATGTTGATAAATGCAATTTGTTTTACTTTGTGGCTTTTCGATTCATCTCACAATATTTTAACATTAAACATAAATGTAAAAAAAATGCAGATTTTAGAAAAATTGAAAAGAAAAGAAAACCATAAATTCAAAAAAAAATTATTTAAAGAATTCCATTTCCCCATCGCATGACACGTGATCGCGAGAGTAAAAACGTAAAGTGGTCATGTCCATTAAACTCGTGAAAAGTGTTATCGAGTGTTTCCATTTACTCTTCGAATGACCCGTGATGCTGATAGTAAAGTGATCTTGTGTTCGTAAATTCGTGACCAGTGTTATCGAGTCGTTCTATTTACATGTCGTATGACACGTGATCGCGACAATAAAGTAGTCATGTTCGTAAACTCGTGACCAGTGTTATCGAATCATTTCATTTATCCAACATATGAGACGTGAACGTAAAGTGGTTATGTTCGTTAAACTCGTGACCAGTGTTATGGAGTCATTGATTCGAGTTTTAGTATTACAAAAAGAACCAGCATTTAAATGGGTTTGCGCATGTTAAATGACTGCCGAGATTCAAAGTCTTCAAGTTGGCATGGAATGGAAGTTTGGAGAGTGGGGTGACTGTCCAGGTATCATCACTGTCATTTAATAGTGGCTTAAGTTTATGAGACTCATCAACGACAATTCTTTGTGTGATATCTTCTTCAAGGACTCAACAAAGTGCTATTTTATTAAACAGTCAAATCGAACCCATGTGTGCCACAAATTCTGAGCGATATGTAACATTCCTAAATGAAATTTTACGTGTCCAATTTCATTCATTGGGATTTTGGGTGCGTTGACACAACTGAATAATTTCGAAAACGAAAATTGAATCAAATGGAAGAAATGGCGATGAAATTATGCAATTTATATAACTTTTGAAGGTAAATCAATAACTTTATAATAAATAACTTAGAATTTAATCAAAGTTGCACTTAATAAAATCGAAGTAAAAACATTTCAAGATCACCCTGTCAAGCGGAAATTTGATAATCCATTGAATGAGGGAGTGTTTATTAACATCACACAGCAGGAATTATTCGGGGGAGTCCTGGGTCAAAAGTTCACCCTTCTCGTATCAAACTCCAATACGCTGCCCAACATATCCTTTTGATTTTTGGGAACAAACAACAATATAAAATTAATTATTACACAAATAATTAGCATTAATTAATAAAACTAATTATTAATAACGAATACTGTCGCACTCTAAAGCAGCCCGATGGCTGCCTCGTAATTTTGAACCTCTGTCAAAAGAAGAGGACGACACCTAAGCTGACAACCCTTCCCGCACCACTCCAACGAGAGCACTGAGCTTCGACGGATTGAACGTGTCTCTGTGTATCAGTTGTCAACAAGCTTTTTAGCACCGGAAACCGGTCAACATTTGACAAATATACCGCGGTCGTCTGATGGGGAAGGGGCAATGATTGTTTATATTTTAAATTGTTGTGATTTAGTAATTTTAATTTAATTGTATTTAAATATGCCTTCAGAATAAATGCATTGGCACTAAGAAATGGGTATCAAATGATTTCCACGGAAAGTCGCACCCATTTGAGTAAATAAAATGGAAATAATTTAATGTTCCTTGGGTGCACCGGCACCATTTGATTAGAGGGTAGGTACTGATCCGCGGTCCGGAGGTTGGGGCTCTATATGGCGATCTTCAGTGGCAAGACACTCCAGCTACGAATCCATGGCCTCGATCCCTAGGCTACCGCGTCCACCGCAATCCATCCAAAAGAATACAAAGCCAATGCAAGTTTGCAATTCATAATGTAACAGCATTTCCAATTATTGCTCTTTGAAGGCTACTTCATTGGCGCCATTCAAAAACTACGGAAATCCAAGTCAAAGAAACCAAGCACTTTCCAGACCCTCTCTCCCAAAGCAATAAAATCGTAACAAAAATTCTCAATTAGGGCTAACTTCCAAGACTGGAGGTAGGGGCAGAAAATAACGATACTGAATATTAATAGGACTTTATCATTGTGCCCCGTGATTGTTGTAAAGCGTCTGAGGCGCATTTCCAACTTAATGGCCGCCAGCATTGTTACAGCGTGACAGCGGAGCGCGCTCATAAATATGACAACGGCGACAGTGATGTATGACATCCGTCATTGTTGTCCCAAGTCCATGCCCGGCCACTACGACATAAATCAAAATAATTATGGGAATAATAAAAAGAGAGAAGTGTACGTCACAACGCGGACGGCGAATGCGATTCTATTTATGCACATCTCTGCGCGCGTGGAGAAGGTCGGAGGACCAGGAGATCCACGTTACGACACTGGGTCGGGAATAAATTTCAACCGGTGAATAATATAAATGCAAGCGTACGAACCGCCAACGTATGACGATCGCGGGATGCAGATAAGGGAGCCTTACAGAGACAAATGCCGAGGTATTTTCTCTAATAGGGTGTTGAGAGGAATTTTGAAAACACACACACCAAACGACCTAAGGGCATCCGTAGAAGTTTTAAACCAAGGCAGTAAAAATATTTTTTAGAGTTTGGATGAACACATTTAACATTTTGTGAGTGATTTTATCCTTGCTGTGGATGGTTACAGGAAACAGAAAATCCTTTAGAACGTTGCATTTATATGAAATAGAAATAGATTAAGACAAAAAGTAAAGAATCTGGTCGTTTTTATAAATTTGAATGCTGATAAGAACATTTCAAGCACACGTGACTATAATTTGGAATAGTTTTGTAAGGCTGCAGAAAAATTAAAAATCACAGAGTAAAATAATTTAAAAAACAATGTACATTCTTCAGATTTATTGCTTACCGTAATAACCATCAAAATTAGGCAAAATTTTGAATTTTCTTCAATTTTAAGAGGATGCAATATGATTCAATTAACAAAAATCTGTCAAAAAATCAAATCATTCTTTTTAGCCTAAATTATTCTTTATATATTTTTCGAAAATCTCTTAAAATTTGAAAGCTCTAAGTTGGGAAATCCCAGAGGTAACTTTCATGTTTGTTTTTATCCACATTTCAATGGCGAATAAAAATTCTAAGCTGATTTATTCTAGAAAAAGAAATAACTAGATTATCTTCATTTAAAATGCTAAGGATTTTTTTCTAGAGCACCAAATGCTTTAATATTTTTTCTAACTATTGCTATTAAACAACTATATTAAAAACTAACTATTGCTGTGGAACAAAAGTGGGTATTCATTTTTGAATCAAAGCAAATACTTTTTTTTAAAAAAAAATAGTTGAATGTAGAATTTATGAATTTTTAAGGAGTTTTCAACATGCATTCAAAAAAAAAAATATTTGATAAACACCAATCATGCTGTCCCAAAATCCGTACCAACTTTTATTATGCATAGTTCAACGTACTTTTAAATCAGTCATATGTGTACGTCAGTTATTGTAGGAGTATCCTTTTAAAATAACTTCATAAATCTCTAAATTTCTCTTTTAGAAATTAAATGGTTAGGTTTCTGCGGTATTTTGAGCACAAAAACAGTTTTACACAATAAATATACATAGGGGGCAACTAACATAATTTTAAAAAACCATTAAATCAATGATTTTTTTATACATAAATTATACTATGTACCCTCTTAAGAGAAGCTAAATCATTCAATTTTCAAAATGGGTACTCTAATCGACCAGTTTTAGCACGCAGAAAACAAATGTGATATATTAAAAGGAATATTTTATTGGGGTGACTCAAATATATTTCTGGAGGATCAGTTAAGAAAATTTAGAATAATATATCATCGTTATTCCCTTAGAGCATAGGTTCTCAACGTAGGCGATAACGCCCCCTTATCGGCGTTTATGGTTTTCAGGGGGCAGTAAAAGACCCAGAGAAAATTAGGGAGCGTTGAGATGGCATGGAGGGGCTTGGGAAGATTAACCAAGTATAGTCTAAAGAAGACTTAAAAACACGCTGATTATGTACTAACAAAAGTAATCTTTAATACTGTTTACCTTATGTTGATTGTATGTATTTAAATCATTTCTATATCACATGTACGAAAATTCGTATATTTCGGTAGTTCGGGAAGTGGATGAAAAACTTCAAGATTACATTACATTCAGACCTACATTAAATTGAATGATATAATGCTTTTTAATATCTGTAGTGCACGTGTTGTCTTTGTCTGTGAGCAGTAGGAAAAATGTTTCGTCCACTGCATTTCATTTCGTATATTATCCAAGAAACATAATTAAATATGTTAACCAGGAATTAAAATGTGAATCTATGACTAAAATATATAATATTATACACATTTAAATGTATTTGTGATAATAGCTATTTCAGATTCGCAAGTAAAAAAAAATTGGGGCTTTAGAAAAAAATTATATTCAAAAATATATTCAATCAGTAATAGATATGCTTTTTTAAACTTAACTCTTGTTTTTACTATGTATTATGTACTCCCTTATTTCTCTAAAGTGCGAGGGGGCGGTATCAAAATATTTACTAGAAAAGGGGACGCAAGCTCAAAAAAGGTTGGGAACCTATGCTTTAGAGAATTAAAAAGGCTTTTCGGCCAAAAAGTGTTTCTAAGTACAAATATTTAAAGTTCTAAATGCAATATATTTTAGATTTTCTAGTATTAATAAAGCGTTTTAGTAAAGGATTTGTACCGGGAACATTATTATGGATACTGATTTTACCATCAAGAACCTACAAAGTTGCCAAATAACGGATACAATTTTACGAAATATACTCTTACAAAAAAGAAGAAATGACTCAGAGTTAAATACATATTTTTACAATATATCTTTAATATTATTTGGCAGTTGAAAATGAATGCATAAAATGTTGTACACAATTCTAGTAGGAAAGTTGTTGTTTCGAATTCCATTTGATCCACGACGTCACATCCAGGCCCACGAAATTCATCGTGGCAAGAAGCTAGATAGCTATTGTTTGCCACGGCTTTGAGGCTCCGTTACACCTCAATTTTGAGGGAGAACTCCTGGGGTATTCAGAGGACCTCCCCTTTCTCTCCCCGTCCACCAACCTCTCGAGATGGCTTTCAGCTCGATAAATATTTAGAGTGAACATACCGCATACCCATGCCGCATACAAACACTATATTTTTACAAACATCTGTGTGTGTGTGTGTGTGTGTGTGTGTATCTTTTCGGCGAGATTTGAGCCCTGACCCTACAACACGACAGTCAACTTCACAAACCACTCTACCGTCAGAGCGGCTTACTAGTAGGAATAGAATGAATGATAAAATGATTAGTTCCAAATAATATGATCAATCCCCCCCCCAGTGAGTGATGGAATATTAACGTCATACTATTCAGCTACACGAGAGCTTTTGGCAACGGACCCCTCCAGGGTGTTCTCTAAATTGGGGAGGGAGCGGGCAAAATCGTACTGTCACCTGTATGGTGCTCAAGGTTACGGCCAACGACAGGAGTACATCTAGAAGTCCAACGTGTCCACAGGCTATGGAAACTTCCTTTCTTCCCTTTGGGAGTGAATGAATATTAACGTCGCACTGTTCAGCTACACGAAGGCTTTTGGCGAAGGTCCGCGTCATTTTGAATCATGGTCAAGTGAGGAGGACGACACCTGAGCTGGCACCTCCCTCTCCTAACTTCCACATCACACCAACGAGAGGACGTTTGATCTTTGATAGGTTTTAAGTGCATTGGCTTCCTCTGCATGGCGGGACTTTAGCGTTACTAGGCTCGAACTAATGGCATTCCAGTGACAAGTCTGTTACCTTGACCACTAGGCTACCACGGGCAAACTCCCTTCCCCTCAAAAAAATAAAGCCGTTTAGTCAAAAATAGAACTCAAATACGCATTCTAATTACTTATTTTTGAAACCAACAAAATTATTACCTATACTGCGTCCCTTGTACAAAATCGTCTGCTAATTATTTTTCATAAACATATTTCTAAACACATAGGAATAAATGTAAGTTCTTGAGTAAATTAAGCGTGCTTCGCTAGCATGAAATCCACTCAACTTCTAACCCTTTTAATCGTGCTGAAGCCACCCCATTCTTCCAACATGCAATCTCCCTCGCAGACCGCGGGATGCTAAACACTTCCGTTTTGGATTTCCTGCCCTTTTCAAGACAATTCATCAGACAGGCGAGTCTTCACAAAAACAACTCATTTCAGTCCTAAGCCTTTACCTTGAAGGTCAATTGGGTTTCCTTCGAAGCGAGGCAGGTTCTTTTTGCCTTCGTTCAGCCCTGGAGGCGAGCTTTATTATCGCATCTGCATCTATCCTTTATGTATCGCTTAAAATCTGACAGCCAAATGAATACGAATTGAACGCCAGTTATTAACTGCTCGATCAAGAGCGAGCCAAGAAATAAGAACCCGTCATTAGGATGAAATGTAACACAAAAGCTATACATCCACTGTGACATCTTTTAACTCGCGCTCATTGTGGACGGCTCCAATGAATTGCTTATTGAGTTGGGATTACGCAAACATGCGGCTATCATTAATTATATTTAATTTTCACAGGCTGTGTAAGAGGTACGCATAGATAATGATAATTTAATTCTTTTTTTCACAGTATTTTGATAATTGCATATGTAAGATATACATCACTAAAAGAATGCTGCTATGTGCCAGTCGTGTTGAATTAATATAATTTTTAAATTGAGAAGGGGTAAGGCAATATTTTTATAAAGTAACTAATAAAATATTTCTTGCACGAACATTTATCACTGTCTGGTAAAATTATTTTCAAACAATTAGAGGATAAAAAAAGAAATACTAAACTACTTTTTCTCCTTGCTTAATTTTTTAATGTCTATCAGTGACACTGAATTTCGCGTATCAATGAATTATCTGTACATGTATTAAAATTTGTCAATATTTTTGGAAGAAAAGAAGAAGAATCTTTTCAGAAATGCACGTTGAAAACATTCCGCAATCAATAGAAAATTAGGGAATTACAAAAATATTTCTATTAACTTAATTAAGGTTGTATTCGGGTAACTTTAAAGAATATGACCCAGATTTAGAATATTTTCTCCACATAAAAAATCCAAGCATCTGTATCACATTCTGTCTTTGCTATTCTGTAGAGAGCAAGTATATTTTATCACACTATTCATTTTTATATGAGTTGACCTATTTTCCCCAGTATAAAATGGGTTTCTCTTCTATTGTAATTGCTAAAAGGAAAACTTCATTATAGAGGGATTATTTTGAAATTTTAAAAACACTCTATTATAAACAAATTTATAAATTAAAAGGCAGCAAAATTTCATGAAAATGTAAACATTTGTCCATCTGAAAATGAGTTCCGCCTTTAGTTCAACTTTTCGGTACATTCAGAGAAGACAGCCTTAAACTGGATTGTTAGTTCAGTTTTATAATTTTACATTTCGTACATAAAAAAACAAATATCAAGTAAAATTAAAGCAGGTAGACACTTGGACTGAAATGTGATAAATATAAAGTAGATCACAACGGGTTTTTTTAAGCTTATATACATTCATATTTCAAAATCTTGAGTTTATCTGATTAAAATATAAAGGCACAGTAGCGTCCAATTGTCATAAATTAACTGACCAATATAAAGTGAAAACTGCATTAAAATTGAAACAATCGTTTAAATTCTGAGGTCATAGAGTGAGCAAGAGTTGATTAACATCGCGCTGTAAAAAAATAATAAATAAATTAAACGAGGGCAATCGATGACGAATTTCGTAATTTTGAGCCTCGGTCGAGTAACGAGGACGACACCTGAGCTGTACCCCATCTCTACACCAACGAGGGAAGATTATGGGCCTCGAGAGATTTAATGTGCATCAGCAACCTCTGCACGGCGGGTCAGCAGCACCAAGACTCGAACCCGCAAAACGAAGGCACGAGTTCGAGACCATAACCACTAGACTACTACTGACCCTCTTAGGTTATAAAATATGGAAATAAAAATTGGTTTTTATATTTCTGTGATTTTATATTTTTATATGAATAGCGTTTTAGCTCTAGAAACACACAAAACAGTATTAATACATAATGTACATATAGTACATATATAGTTATACAGTATATATATAGTATAGTAGAGTATAGTACATACAGTATATATGTGTATATATAGTATATAGTACATACGTATGCGTGTATGTATACACATAAAACCACACACACACACATGTACTAGGCCATAGATTCAGTTTTGCATTTGATAATAACTACAAATCTTCAGACTCAGTGGAGCTTACGAGGAAGGGGCCCAGACCCCTCATAGCGCTTAATTTTTTTTTGATTGATGATAATAAAAAATTTGATTACGTATTTGTATTATAATTTATTTTTTTACTGTTATTTTTGTTTCCGAAATCGACTAAATCAAAAGATCAAATTTGGCGACGTATTGAGGTATGATTCAAGAATGTTGGAATTTCTACCTTGCCCCCTCCCCCTTAAAATTTTTTTGTGTGTGCCACTAGTCAGTCCACTTCCTTGAATGAGTTCGAGGAAAATTTCATTAAAACAAAAAATCCCCCCCCCCTCCCGTCATACGGATAACTTTCGAATTCGAAGTGTTTCAAACAAATTCTGTGGAAACCATTCAAACAATGACTGGCAACACTCCTGTCTCTTCATCCCTCACATTTAAGATCAACACACCTAATAAATGCCATGAAACGACTTGCAAACCAATCTCTTTCAATCCGCCGAACGATAAAAACGCCGAATTCAAGGTCAAACACAGTTTTCACCTCAAAATAACACTTACGGAACAGCAAAGCCTCGAGAATCAGACAGGTGGCATCCAAGATACGAAGCGAGAGAGAGAGAGAAAAAAGAAAGGATTGCAAAGACCGGGGGGGGGGCAGAGAGAAGAGAACTCGAGACAAATGACTTTCGGAAGTTCGTAATTTGAGACTGCTTTCGTGTCCACCCCTTTATCCACGGAAAGTTTTGGAACGCATCGCTGAGTTTTCCGGTCAATGTCGAATCTGAGCTATCTGTGAAGTTCGGAAGTCAAAGAAACAAGATCTTTCCACCGGGGGATGTCACGTGGGGAACACGGCTGGCTATTTCATCAATGGTTGGAAGATTGAATGCTTTGGTGTGTAGTACTTACGAAAGTTAACGAATGATTTAAAAATTCCCAGGTATAAAAATTTCAAACTAATACGATAATCTATGTTGGAAAACTTAAGGAAAATATTGGCTATAGGGGAATACGTCTGCTATATTCAACTAGATTGTAAAAATTAAGGGTTAAAAAAATGGGTTAACAGGGGTATTTTTTATTGTATTTTTCCACTCTTTTTATTTACCTTTCATTAGCCAAAAACACCCTAACCAATAGAAAATAGTGGAGGGGGGAAAAATAACGATAAGCCTTCGGGTGAATGGATATTTATTAACTTCACACTAAAGAGCAACACGAGGGCTATTAGAAACGGATCTCGTAATTTTGAGCAATGCTCAAGCGACAAGAAAGACACATAGGCTGGCACCCCCTCACCAAACTTCCACACCACGCCAACTAGACTTAGAGCGTTAACAGATTCGACGTGCATCAGCCCCTCTATACGGTGGGTCTTCGGTGATACCTGGTTCAAACTCATGACACGCCGACTAAAAGTCTATGACCTTGTCCATGACCACTAGGCTACAGCAGGCACATAAGAGCATGATAATAAAACTCCTGCAAAACGTGAAAAAATTGTGTAGGAGTTTCAAAGTTATTTGACAAAGATGACAATAACAAAATGAAGATAATCGAAGAATAAAAAAGAACAATTTTCCTTTGTATCATTTATCTACGCTTCTAAAACTGTACTCAAAGCCTAAACACATGATAATTAAGGATATGATAATAGACTACATTCATGAAAGAGAATATAATTTTTTTTTTAAAAAAACCTAGACCTATAAGCGCAGAAGTGTAATCTTTATGCTAAAAATTAAAAATCTTCCGATCTATAAGAGAGGTTTGAACCCCCACATTTGTATTACCATTAATTTTGGAATTTAAAAAAAAATTAATGAAAAGAAAAGCAGGTAGTAAAAAGGATAATGGTTTTTTTTTTTGATACTATTTATTCACAACTAATCGAAATTAAAAAATTTGCACGAAATAAAATTTTTGAAACTCTCCAAAAAACTCTGAATTTTTCCAAAACATGAAAAGAGGAAACTCTGAAAAGTATATGCATAAAAGAATATATATACCAACGCAAATATCAGCAAATTGACCTACAAATAAGAGTTTATAAATATCACTAAGTTTAAATTTATAATATCTAATAGGTAAATAATATATATATATATATATATATATATATATATATATAGCAGTAAATAATTCAAAAGAAGACTAATAAATCCCAAGCATCCTAAGATCAGACCGGAAGAACCAAGAACATGGAACCATGACAAACCAAAAAGAAATGTAGCTAGAGGGGAAAACTATTATGATTTCTCGAGCTGTCACTGGTTTAGGACAGTGAAACAGGATTAAACAATGTTTGTGAGATCTCAACCTTCTCCTGCAGCAGAAATTGTTTCTACATAATAGCTCCCAGTATATATATATATATATATATATATAATATATTACAACTTCTTTCAGTAATAAAATATATATTAAAATTAAGTTTTTAAGAAAATTAGAGGAAGAGAAGACACTTTCACAAAAACCTTTTAAAAGATAACAAAAAACAGACTAAAACATTTTACTAAAATGTGCCATATAAAGATTATGTGCATTTTTTTAAAATAAAGAACCGGGTATAAAAGAAAAATATAAAGGAATGATTCAACTCTGAACTCACTACATATTGTAAAACACATATTACACTAATTTACAAAAATAAACAAGCAAACACTTTAAACGACTTATCGCCGAAAAAAACCAGTGGCGTGGCTTGTACGGTTTTTTTGGAAAGTAAATGAAAATGGTCGCATTAATAAGACTTACTAGAGAGTGTCAAACTGTTTCACATGTTGGGATCCCTACAGCTTTTGGACTCCGTATCATTTATACGGCAGTAGCTACGCTTCTGTTAAAAACATAAATGACTTTTCTTTAATCATAATAGGGTGAGTAATAATTAAAAAGTATGGATATAAAGCCTCATTAATACATTATCTTTTACTCGGCATCATTTTTTTTTCAATTCCTACTATCAGTTCTCTCTCTCCCTATATATCATGTTCAAATTTTCAATCGTTAATAAAATATTTTCCATTCATCCATTCAAGTTCAAATACATTTCTTAAAACTTGTAGTGGATGATACAATGACGCAATAATAGTCCAACAGCATATATATTGAAAGGAAAATCGTTTGCTATGCTCCTGTAGTGTAATGGATTGCGCGTTGGACTTCTAATCCAAAGGTCGTGGTTTTGAATTCCACCTGGGATGGCCTAGAATCTAAGAATGGAAATTCTTTTTCATTATACTATTTCACTCTAGAATAATTAAATTTAGTTGATAAATAAATTGTAACAAACAAACA
The DNA here is from genome assembly GCA_019973975.1 of Trichonephila clavata. Taxonomy (NCBI): domain Eukaryota; kingdom Metazoa; phylum Arthropoda; class Arachnida; order Araneae; family Nephilidae; genus Trichonephila; species Trichonephila clavata. The sequence continues at coordinate 17,993 of BMAO01026171.1, read as the reverse complement.
AAAAATAGTCCATTTCCCTATATAAAAAGGAAAATCGCTTTCTATTTGGTCTCGATTCTGTCATATGTATATACGTATTTATATTAATTGTAACTATTTAATAAAACGTAACTAAAATAAAAAATTTCTTTGGTAACCTCAGTAGAAATTGACTTAAATAATTTTTTATATATATTTCTTGTTCTTTCTTATCTTTCGTTTAAAAAAAGATCCCAATGTCAGTCGCCAAATAACGCGATGTAGTACCATTTCTGGCAACCTTCCCAGAATCGGCAAAGACTCGTAGATTAACTTCATCTATATTTCATGAACTTCCGTATACCGAGATAGATCACCGTGGGAAAACTACGAAATGAATACCCCTGTGGCTACTAACGCTGCTTGTAAGAGATGTAAGCAGTGCAGGTGGAACAAGACACGCAAATCTTGGATTGAATTCGAAACAGATACAAAGTTTGAAATTGTAGCAGTCGCGTGCAGGGACACTGAGTCGATAATAGTCATTTTATTTCACTTGCCTCACAATTATATTCCAATCAAAATAATAATCGCGATTGTCTCAACGCAATCATACTCGTTTTAACCCTTGTTCAAATGGAACAAACATAAATCGTCTTTTGGATCTCCAGACAATGCTCATCAGGAAGTGAATTTTATTTAATTAATTGTTTATTAATTTATATTGGGTAGCAATTTTGTTTAATTGTTGCTGTCGTAATGTAAAGAGCACTATTAATAGTCAATATTCAATTAAGGGACACCTTCCTAAAATAGATTGGGAGACTCTCCTCACCTTCCCAAGAAACTTGTACCATTCGCGTTTATTGTGATTTTTGTAAGCTTTAAAATTCGAAGGAAAAAGAACTGGATTGTAATTAATATATTAAAAAAGGTAAACAGTTACAACAAATAAAATTTAAATTCGAAAAAAATATTTCTGAAAGGATCATTAGTACATTGTATTCAATATGCCATATGACATTCAATACGAAATTTTGTATCTAGTAATGCCTTTCTGCAAAAACAAAATCAAAATTTTTTGAAGCTTTCACAAAAACTTCTTGTTGCATATATTTTTAAGAGGGCTCTAAAAGTACATTCTTTACTATTAACTAATTTAATATTCTTAATAGCTTTTTAAATAAAACAAATATAAATAGTATGAACAAGATGTTAATATAGAGAGAAAAAATAGAATTTAAATATACATATATGGGTGTGTGTGTGTCCATACGATATAAAAACAATGAAAAAAGAATTTTTTAATGCAGACAGAGATTTTAAGTATTTATTAAAAGGAAAGAATTGAAGAAAATTATAGTTATATGCAGTGGCGCACACAGAAATGTTTCAAGGGGGGGGGGTCCAGGGTCGAAGTTCTCCATTCTCGTATCCTCCAATACGCCGTTCAACATATTCTTTTGGTTTCGTCAGTTTTCAGGAACAAAAAACAGTAAAAAAGTTATTAGTTAATAAATTATTACCCTTAATTAATAAAATTAATTATTAATTAAAATTTTTAAATAAATTTTAAGTACTATATTTATATTAATAATAATGAATATTAAAAAAGTCAAGGGCTTTGGAGGAGGTCCATACCCGGGGATTCCCTTTATGTGTGCGGCACTGGTAGTTATAAGCTGTAATTATGTGTATTAGTTACACATAAAGTTAGAAGACGCCATAATGTTTATAACAATAGCTTGAAACATATATTCTAATAATTCTAAACAAATATATCTATTTCAATCGATTATAATGCAAAATAACAGAAGGTGTTGACAATCTGTATGATGTCCGTCATTAATATAGAAGTACTAACAAGTATTTCGTCTGAACAAGTATAGAAAATATAATTCAGATATTATTCAATCAATCAATATACATATATATACTAAATTGCTGTAAATCTATAGAAACAAAGCAATAAATAGAAATAAATGCAGACAGTATTGGTCAAAAATAAGAAACCTTAGCGGTAAACTCTTAACCTTATGAACTAAGATTGTCCGGTTGAACATCGTTTTACAGCCAGCCAACCTTGCTGAAAAATCTACCTAAACCAGTGGCGCATACAAGGGGAGGCGCACAAACCCCTTGATTATTTATTCAATAATTAATTTTTAACTGTTTTTTGTTCCCGAAATCGACAAAATCAAAAGAATATGTTGGGCGACGTATTGGAGTATGATACGAGAACGGTGGACTTTCCGCCCTAGACCCCCCCCCCCCCGCTCCTTTAAAAAATTCCTGTGTGCGCTACTGACCTGAGAAGAGAGCAATTATAAGAAAAAAGCATTCAGAAAAATGATACAATTAATATAAAAAATTTGAAAAAAATAATTTTCAGATAATTTTTAAGATTTTAATAAGAAAAATGACCGCTTATATAAAGGTAATATCAGGAGACGAAAGAAAAATTGCAAAATTGAAGAATCCACTAGTAAGATATATGACTAGGAAGCATTTGTAAACTCGTTCTTAATCATTCATCCCCATGTACTTATTCATGAATAAATTTGGTGATCCAAAACAAGCCAATAAATGTGATGATGGAATCGAATCCATTCAAAAGTACGGCCACGAATATCAATCATTTGTTGATGAAGCGTTTTTATCGACTGGAGAGCGAGGAAAGTACAAAAAGATTTACACACTGTTAAAACTGTTCTTCGACTTCATAGCCAAGGGACAGAGAAAAAAAATCCTCACCTTCATTAAAAATACACGAATTTAATTTACATCCATTAAGTGATTAATTAACAGATGACTTGAGAATCAGCCATCGTTGTTGCAAAACTCATTAATTCCGATCTAATACTTCAGCGTCCTTTGAGAAAAATTTCCTGGAAGTTATAATATTAACAAACTATTTGACTTTCCACGAAAAGGATCCAGACTTCTCTGATAGCACCGAATTACACTTTGCCACTTGGATGCTTTTAGATCAAAGGCAGGGATCTTCACAACAATATGCGAGACACGCATAACTGGAGTGCCTTGGAGCAAGCAAAGGTGTGTTTTTTTCCATCCCGTAACCAGACCTGTGAATAACATAACCACCAATAGAGAGACCGCTATCTCTGAAGCCGTTTAGGAAAGCAGGGGTGTGAAAATTGAGGCCCCCTTCGATCTTGTTAAACACCTTCCGACATAAAGTCCACTTCCCAAACGACAGCTCCAACATCTCTCCGCCCCCCCCCTTTGATGTTTTCCGCCCCTCCTTTCAGATCTTCCTTTCCTGGCTACTTAACTACGATCTCGGAGGAGAATCTCCCGTAGACGAAAGGGGCCGTGCAAAGGATGAAGACTTTTACTTGTAGAACCTGACTCCACGTCGTTGAAACCGCACGTGAAACGATTATGAAAAATACTTTCTACTTAAGAAGTTCCTACCGAATCATTCCTTTCGTTTAAATCTGACTCGTTTTTAATATTTTTCTTGGAAAATGACAAAATTTATATTTATATCACTTTGCCAATTATTATATTCATATTTTATTATTAATGGATAACTTAAGCACTACAATAATGGTTGTTCCATTGTTAGAAATTTAAATTATTTGTAAAAGAATATTTATAGGCAATCTAATTTGTACGAAAATAGATTTTGTATACGTATTAAATATCACAATCCCATTCTTATTAAAATAACGCGTGGCTGCTACTATCATGAAATATTAAATTAGAAATTTTTTTAACCGACCCAAACACCACAGAACCAAGATAAAAACCTAACCGTTCAAATCAGATTGCCCTAATACTAAGAGAATAGTCGACTCAATTCACAGAATAAATACTGATCGTATTGAAGGAACTTGAGAAAAGTGAGTACGTCAACACTCCGGACCCATGGAAACCTACCCTTCCAAACGATTTTGTTTCCAACTTTCAACAAAATCCTTCCAATACAGAACATGCGGGAATGACACGAGAATGGTGAACTTTCGATCCCGTGGAAAAATGCTTGTGTTTGTTTGGGATCAATACGAAAAAGATACAAACTTTCACAGTCAAAATTATGATTTAAGTTAAAAAATTAGTAAAATTACCAAAATTTTTCAAATTAAAACTTATCACAAACTTTTAAAAAAAAATTTATATTTCCTTGAACATGATTCTGTTTTCTACTCAATAACACAAAGCTTTTTTTAAAGATATAAATTAAATCTTCTTTGGGATGTATTAATTGCAAAGAAATTAGTGATTTTGCACAGAAGACGGATGAGGTTTTGGAATTAGACCAACATTTTTTTAAAATTTTTAGCGTGAACATTACGCTTTGGCGCTTTCATCTACAAGCTTTTTTAGAATTTAGCAACCCCCTGCCTCTACAAAAGAGGTCTGTGTATACCATTGGTAGAAATTATTGGAATTTTGCTTTAGAAAACATGTCTGTCTACTTTGTAATATTTTGACTGAAGTAAAAAATTTGAAAAATTCCCTACTTCACAAAACATCTGCAATGAAATTCAAAATCGAGATGAATTGTAATTGTAAATTTTATGCACCACAACTGATTGTTCATTTTTAAGAAAATGGAGAAATAATTATTCATTTATGTAATTGAAATAAAGAACTCATATAAAATTGTTTATCGAAAAAAAAAAGGTTTCTATCCTCATTTTTGACAAAAATTCTTCAACATTTAAAATTAAAGAATTTTGTAGATTATGGAACAAGATTAGACTTTATATTAAATATCTTGACAACATTTAAATAGATATACAAAAAAGAGTTTTGAAAATAAAATGTTTTAAGTACACTATTTAAATGACTTGTTTTCATTATTCTCAGATTTGGATTAAACTCATAAAAATGGTAACAGTTTAAAATGAGAAAATTATTGAATTAAATGCTTGTTTTAATTTTATCCACTTTGTAACGACAAATACTGAATACTATATTAAATCACCAGGAATAGTTAATAATTATTTTGATAAATATTAGAATACAGAAACAAAATCAGCACGAAAAAATCACAAATAGCACACAATACCCAGTTTCCTTATGCAAATAAAATCCAAAAAACACTTGTTAGAATGAATAACTCCCCATACACTTTGTGGGCGACCCCTTAACCCGGAGAACCGCAGAGGGGGTATCAATAGCGGAACAAATGTGGTGAGTGAAAATATCACGAGGGCAGAAGGGTGAAAAAAATAGAAAAAGATTGCGAACACAAGTTGGGAACTCCAAAAAAGAGAGTCGTCCCGCACTTACGAATAAAAAAGGAGCTGTGTATTTCAACCAGGATAGATATAAAATAAGTTAGAGAGAGGGGAGGGATGTTCTTCCCTTTTCACGATCAATTCAAAACGGTAACTTAACCTGAAGGTTCAACCTCTCTTCTCCCTTTCTTTTCTGATTTTTTCCCTCTCTAGTGCAGACGAGAGAAACGCGTCTGTTGGAAACCTGCCGGGATGAAAATCCTTGTGCATTTGCTTCTTGGTGATTTTGCGGTCTTCATCAGTTGCGTTTTTATTTGATTTCGGAGGGAATATGTCTGAGGTGGGTTGGCCCTTTTGTATGAGAGGTAAGAAGAGCTCTGCCACCGGCAAAGGGAGCTCTGTTTGGGTTTGAAAACTTATTTTGGAGAAGGGGTTGTGCAATAAATACACGTGAGGAGTGTTTGCTGTGGCGGTTTTGCTTGCTTCGACAGATTCCGGTGACCGTATCTCGAGAATAAATTAAAATGACTCTTATTCAAAACGATTTCGATCTATCAGAATCCGTTTTACCCCTTATAAATAATCTCTCGAATTTAGTTCCCAAAATTATTAATTGTACTTTTTAAATACATATTTCGGATATTTTTGTCTTTGTGCATACGTTTGATTATTATTGATTTTGATTAACAGAATTTTGAAAATAATTCGTACCTTTTCTACAGCATCAATCGACAAAATTCAGAGATTAAATATGTTTAATGTGTACAAATTGCTTATTTTGAATATAATTATTCGCAAGTTTAATCAGAGGCTTCTTAAGACCTCTTGAGGCCCTGGGCCCCTATTACAAATGTAGGTCCCCCCTGTGACCCTTAAAAGTAGACAGTACATAGCACACGTTGTCAAGTGCTCCTACGAACAATAACCCGAAACAAATAAATGTGCATGACTTTACAATCGCACAATCTGGCTCGACCGACTACCGCCTCTTGACTAAATGAGTAATGAGGGTGGAAGACCTATACATGGGCGACGGTTATCACATGTAACTAGTTGACTTATCGTTCAAAATTCCCAGTTTTTTGGAACCGGAAATAGCATATGAACATTGAAATTATTCGAATCATGATCTTATTAATGCTAAGTAGAGAACGAGACGAGCCCTCCATTATGACTGAGGTCCTGGGCCCAGTTGGTCCATGCCTTAAGACGTTCCTGGGTTAAATATCAACTAATCTGAAAATAATTTTCATGAGACGTATTTTTAATAATTTTTTTTTTAAAGTTGGAAGGAATTTTTTGTGCATTAATTTAATCGAAGTCAGGGGCCTATAAAAGAAAGGGAAAGGGTTGACCCCCCCCTCCATGGACCAACAAATTTTTACCGTAGAAAATAACTTACGGCGGTTTCGTCAACGTGTTATTTAGAATGTAACCCCTGTTCCATAAGAGAGTTTTGTGTACACCACTGCTAAGAGTTTTAATGAACTTTAAGTAATTCAATCTAATTTTACAGATAAATGTACGAAAAAATAGCATCAAAAGTTATTTAACTCTCTACATTATTACAGATGCATATGTGGAAATTTTTTTACACAAAAAAATACTAAAAATATCGAAACTTTACAAATAACTAAAATTATTATATTTAATCCTGTTCAATTAATTCTGGCAAATTGTGCAACGAGTTTCAATTTTTCTCAGATAACATAATAATGAGATATAAATTTTGGTTTTAAGGTACATTAAGGTTCATTTAGCTTGAGGTTTGATGAAGATGATAAAAAAAATTATAAAATAAGTGTAAGCGTTCAACAATGATAACGAATTCTTTCTCGACATTCTATCTTTTAAAGATGTCTTTTTTTAAGGTGAAAAATAACTGACGATAAAAGTCAAAATCACTACTTTAAAACGAATCATTAAAATAATTCGTTATAAAAATTCGAAGACAATGATCATATAGATAAATGTTAAGATTGTGAGGTATTTTTGTAAGGTAAATTCTTTTTAGATAAAACATGGCATAAAATTTAATTCGCCGTGATATCTCTCTGGTTTATACGATCCCATCTTCTGCGAAGGATTTATCATGAACGTCGAAAATAACTTCCAATATAACTCGCTTGCATACAAAACAATAGAAGTGTGTGTCATTAATAGATATAATTCCTCGCTACGAGGCATTCAATTTGGAGTCGTCCACATTCCTGAGGGCCTGCCAGATCTTGCGTCAATTACAGTAAAACCCTAATTCCGTTAAGCCCGATCACTTTTCTTCTGCTTCTTTTGCTTTTTTTTCTTCTTCGGGTCTCTTCTTTCCCCCATTCAGAGTGAGCAAGTAGTTCAACAACTTCCTACAAACGCGCCCTCAACAAAACCGGGAGAGCTTTAAAAGTGCTCCTTAACGGCGTTTTTCCACGCGAAACTGAGCAGTTTTAATCTACTCGCTACAATAATTACTCGGAATCATTTACGAAACAAAACCCCGTCCAAAGCTTCCCACAGCCTAATTACAGTTACTTGCTAATTGCTAGGCTTATTTTTTTCTGCCGCCAACTCCGCGTTACAGACAATCAAAATGCCAGAAGAGAGCTCGAATTGAGAACGTTTTTCTTGCTCTTTTCCTTCTATCTCAGGTAGAAGCGCCGGTTAAAGAGGGGGAGGAGAGAGAAGCGGAAGAAATTTTCTCGTTATTAAATTAAAAGTGTTTAGCCAATTAGCGTTATACAAACGGTTCAAACGCATCGCCTTTGGCGTCGGAGCTCTTTTCTATTTGCAGGTGTATAAAAATTAGTCGCCAAAGCATCGAAAAGTAAGACTTTTTCTTTCATTTCCAAGCGCTCGACTGGCTCTTAAAAGAGAAGAAAGACTATCGTAATGTTTTACTGAATTCGGATATCTCGTTTTCGTCGTTCTTCATTGATCTGAATAGTAATTTCTTGCCTCGGTAGTTGGAAGTAGCTATTATTTCGACAGGAAAGAATAGGAAAAAGTATAAAAAATTACCTATTCAAGACTATTTAAATGCGTGTCATAAAATTAAGTGGAAAGCTCTTACCGAAGTTCGCCATTGTGGATACTTTCAATCTTATTTAGCCTTTAGATACGCACTTGCAATTCATTATGGAATGTCTGCAGTTTTTTCTTTTTCACACTTTTCTGGAGTAAGCAAGAATACAGGTTAATATTATGAATATCAATTCAGTAGAGAAAACATCCAGGTGAAAGAATTAAGGCTGTCTTCTCCAAATGTACGACTAAGTGAAAGTGTGTTAATTTACGTTGCACTTTGAAGCAATGTGAGGGCTTTTGGCAACGATACTCGTAATTTTCAAACTTTCTAAAGGACGAGGACGATACCTGAGCCGGCACCTACTTCTCTAAATTATCAGATTTTGCCAACGGGAGGACTTTGTGTCTCCACAAATGTAAGGTTCGTCAGTCCATCTACACGGCGTGTCTTCAGTGTCATCAAGATTCCAAATGTTCGGTATTCTAAACTAAACGCGGAACACATTTTCTGACAAAAAAAATCTCAGTTTTCCTGAATATTTACAACGTTTTAATTCAAACATCTGTTTATAATATAGCTATATAGCTCCTTTAAAATTTTAAAGTATTGTTATGTTGATCGGGGTTTAACGATTTTATACAAAACCGTCACAAAGAACAAGACAATTCTTCAAGAGCGATGAGAATTTATTGTCGAAAATCAATCCTTGAAATACAGGATTCAGCAGCAAAATTCGTAGAATAAATATCAGAAGGACTTTACACCTTCCACAGCGCTCAGACACAATATCAGTGTCTAAAATACAAGCAGGCTAGATTATTCACAAGCGATCTTCACGGTCAAGGCAAGACTACTAATCGCTAGTCAAATACTGACTAATCGTTGGTCAAAACCTTACTAACTAGTTTCGGTGAGCATCTCTCTATTTATAAAACTTGCGGATATTTCGAGAAAGATCCGCTTGTGTCACAGATCGTGAAATTTGTGGATTCCTCTACTAATTTCGAGAAGAATCTATAGGGTCCCGAATTCACCAAAAATGGTCCCCAACATGGTCGTCAAGTCGCCGAAACGGTCACCAAAGTAGTTAAATTGGTCGCCAAAAATGATGCCAACTTCGCTCTATCGCCAACATTTCGCCAAGTTCCCATTGAATCGCCATTATAACGTTTATTGCGAATATTACCCAAACTTATCATAAAATAAATATTACATACAGTTATATAAATGCATTACACATTTAAATTCAAATTATTTACACTATTTTACACAAAATTTGTAACAATATCTCGCACAAGTAAGTAATTTTTTTCATTTCAACATGTAAAGGAATGTCTCGTTCAGCATGAACATTTTAGACAAAAAAAAAAAAAAAAAAAAAGATTTGTTCAGATAAAAATGAGTAGTTTGATAAAATTTGATGCCTTCTATGGAATAGAGAAGCCAATATTTAATAGGAGTGTTTGAGTAGTTTTATATCTAAAAAAATATTCCGAATTAGGTTCCTTTTCTTTAACATTAAGCGAAGATAGCCTTTATTTTAGTGTCTTATTAAGAATATATGTACATTTAAAAAATCTTAAAAACCATTTAGAAAATTAAAGATAATTTTGGTGTAGCGTTTCTAAAACGGAGGGGGTGCGGCTGTCAAAAGTTTAAGTATTAGCCTGACAACGCGAACCCCCAAGCTTTTAAATACCCTTTCTTGATTCCGAACACATGGTTGAGTGATTTAAAGGTTCCTTAATAACACTAAAAACTGCCTTTGCAACTTATATAGGCTTTTTTAACACTTCTTTTTTTTTCCTTTAAGAAAGCAGTAAGCATCTAATAAAAAAATTCATAGTAATTACTATGTAGCGCCAAAGAATTACAAAAAACTGAATTAACATTCTTAATGGAGTGAACGAATATTAACGTCATCCTATTCAGCTAGCTACACGAGGACTTTTGTTCTTGATCGAAACACATGTTCCAGTAGAGTTTTTTCATTGCAGGCACTTTACTGATCTAGAATAGAAATACGAATCTGTCAATTTTTTCATGAGGCCTTTCAGAGTCTGTAAATGAGAGAAATCTCAACATGAAATGGATTTCCCCTAGAAAGGCTCTGATAACACATGGGGGTTCACCTACCGTAGATTAAGAACCACTGAATTAGTATATTTATCTATAACAGAACTATATAATTTTTAAAATAATCATATATTCAAGGATAAACTATTTGATTACATAAAAAAATGCATTTTAAATGTATACACACATTTTTATAATGTAAAATATCTTACAAGTATAAAAAATTTTTTCCAGTCTTAATTTTTATAAATAAAAATCAAACTTGAAATATATAAATTTTGGCACAACACATGTGAGAAAATTATGCCTTTAAGTTCCCTGTTTCTTAGCAAAAGATGAACGACCCCATCTCTTCCACTCAAATCACACAAACGGAGAAACGAAATTAGTGCAAATGCTATGAACCCTAAATTTACGACCATGCAACCTCTGAGCGAATTACTAGCTCTTTTCTTAATACAAGACAGATCACTTCTGGGCGAGAAGCGTTTTCTTCAGATCCCCCCCCCCATTCACTGCTCGAAGATCACTCTGACATCAACATCCATCTCGAACACCCCCTCGCCCATCCCCTAATGACAAATTATTGCCAGAGAACAGAGACAGCGGCCCAATCACGCCTAATTGGCGCACAACCTGGAAACTTCGTAATCACATGACTTCGTTTGGCACCAGGATAGGAAATTAGAACCCAGAAGCCCCCCCTCCCTTCCCAAAAGATAATAAAAAGAGCCCTATCTCAGAGGTAAGATAGAAGCGCTCATCTCTCTAATCAAATAGAACAGAATGTTTGACGGCCCCGTATGCAAATCGAGACGAGGGTGGGAAAGGAGTAAATTATCAAAGGGCTGGTATGAGGTGCCTTTGCAACCCACCCCCTTGGCGCACAAAACTATTCAATCACGGCCGATAAGAAAAGGAATCCCAAATGGCGGCTGGTGTATGTCACACAAGTCAGCTGCAAGGGCTCAAACAAGATTAGCAGACGATTTGGAAGAGGGATGCAACGCGGCATCATGAACCTTCAGCAAGGGGTGATCAAGGAAGTGAAATGTCAGATCAGTTGCTTGGATGCCCTCTCTCAACTTCTCAGATTGCGTGTGAGTGATTTTTCGCAAACACTCTCCTTCTAAATTGCCTGTGTGTTGGTTGTTACTAAATTGAAAGTGATCATGCGTCTCCTTTATAAGAAATGGAACACAAAAATCGGTGTGTTTTTCAAACTTTTTCCAGAAAAAAAAATCAAGCTATTCATATTTATTAAAAATTTACTTGATCTTCAGTCGCAAATAGAATGAATTTTAATTCTTATTATTCAATTTATTCGTAAATTATCCGAAATGGAACAAATATACAACGAGTAATACGATTTCTTATGAATATTAAATTGATAACTCAAATATCGAAAGCCTTACATGCTCAATGTAATGGAGATTTTAATATTTATGCCTTCATTATATCCAGAAAATGTCACATACTTACCACACATGTTCAGAAAATTGAAATGAAAAATGTTTCCGAAAACTGAAACTAAAATACCAATTTTCAAGAAAATTAACTTTTTTAAAAAAAAATTGTATAGTTATTTAATATTGGATTCAATTAAACATTTTTATATGAGATAATACCGTATTTACTCCAATTTAAGCCGCACTTTTTTTCCAATGTTAACCCTGCTATAAATCGGGTGCGGCTTAAAATCGAAGGAAAAAATATTCGTTAGATGGAGCAATTAGAACAAATACATGTTCGTGAATTATTTAAAAGTTTACAATACTAGTAAAATATTTAATTATTAACTTCTTATTAATTCTCATTTTAAATTAATTTTTTTTCGTAAAATTGGATACCTTGATAAACTATTTTACTCTATTTTTCGTTTTTCACAAAAACACTTGTTGAGAATTTGGGGTGCGGCTTAGAATCGATGTTGGCGAAGATTCGAATAAATATGATATATCCAAATAAGCAGGTATGGTTTTCAAAATTTCAAAGACTACTATTGACCCATTCATAATAAATAAAGTTAATGAACACAATACATCAAATGAATATTTTAAACACTCATGACTTTTTCGTTCATGGAACACAAGTTGTATTTTCTTTACTCTGAAGATAAGTAAAAGACGGTTTTTTTTAAATAATTGCATCAAAATGGGCAGTATGTATTACTTATTTGTGTTCTTATAGGTAGAAAAACACTTTATTAAATGCCAATGCTGGCTTCTAAATAACTTTAAGAAAATGATTTTTTGATGCATTAAGACTCACGCACTCTTGACTTGACAATGCAACACAAACCCATTCAAGTATATCAATGTCATTATCTTGATGAGAAAAACTCATTAATCAGAGATCATATTATCAAAAATTTTATATCAAAACGGTATAGTTTTTAAAACACTTTTATTTAACGTCACGCACTTCTTTATAGAAAAAAATAATAAAATTCTTTATTTAATTTCATTTAGTGACTGCAACAAATATTTTCTATAAATTTTATTTAGTAAAGATAAGATAAGAGATTTCAGTATAAAGAGTAGTTAGATGAATCTTCCGCAAAGGGAATATTATCAAGCAACGGACTGAACCATTCTCCCCTCCATGTTTTAAACAGCCATTCCTTTTCCAGCCTCAGAAAAAAGGAAGGAGGTATCTATAAAATTATACAGAATACACTGCCTGTCCAAACACTTTTCCTCTACATGAAGAATACATGGACGGGAGTACAAAGGAAGAACGTGGAGGGGGTAGGAGGATCGAGCAAACACAGAAGAGAACAGCGCAGCCGATTTTACACGGTAGGAAGTCGATACTGTTCGCTCGACCAACCTCAAAAATGTCGAAAAACGCCTTCCGATGTTTTTATTCAAATTTCCCCCTAATATTCTAATGGGGTCGGAAGATTTGTTCTCCGGGGGAAGGAGAGGAGGAAGGAAATGGAGAAATAACCGCACGCGTTCGAATATTTTATTGAACTTTAGATCGGATCTCGGGCGAAAAAAATAGCACATATCAAGAAAGAGGGGTGTATGAATACTGATTGCCTCTGCTTGTTTTTATCTTCAGGGTCCGTCCAAGACAAGGGGTAAAAACAGTGAGCAGGAACAGATGTAGCCCTGTCGGATATGTATGCAGAATATAACGAGATATACATGAAGCAAGGTGGGAAGTATCTTCTTCTGTCTCTTAGTATTCTTATTGATATCTTTCGGCTGCACTTTGCTTCAACAGAAAATCGGTTGCACGGCCTCTCCCCCCTCAGGGCTCTCCCCTCGCACCACTTTTATTTATGCAAGGGAAATTATGAGCAGGTGTGTGGATGCAAATCGGATTTATTCGCGGTCTGCCGTAGAACAAATTTGAATTTATGGCGGGTTTGATTATGTTCTATTGAAAATGACGCACGAGGAGTTTCAGAGGAGAGTTCACAATCACTCTGATTTTATTTCTCGACCCCCTTCCTTCGGTAATAGAATATCGTTTGGCCTCTTTTTACAATGTAGTCGGGAAAGATATCCTTGTGGAGTGTTTCGCGGGCACTTCGGATTAGATTCTAATCAGGTCCTGGAGGAATATGTAAAGTGATTTCTGCCACGGCCCTTCCTTCTGCTCAGACATTGAAATGTTCTCTTGCAAGGAAATTGAACGTGATTTTGCTTTTTTTTAACCTATAAAGCAATCACTGAAAAATTTAGATAGTGAGAAAGCAATTGTCTGTAACACACAGAAGTGAATGCAAGGAATGCAAAAAAACTGCTGGATTTTTCAGAGTGAGCAAAGCCATACTCTCAGTTTTCGAATACATAAACGTACTTATCTTATTTATTCTACAAATTCTGAGAAATATTTTTAGAGAATTGAAGCAATAATTCTAATGTATTTCATTGAAAATGAAGCACAGTAGGAACAGAGAAAATTCTGGTAAGTTAATGTAAGATTTAGAAGCTTGATAAACTTGTTCCGAAATAATTTTTTTCTTTTTATTATTTACTCATAACAATTTCAAAGCAATTTCCATCAGCTTGAGGAAAGAGTTTCTGTCTGAACCTTCCCGGTAAACTCACTTCTCCTTTCCTCCAATGAAGCTAGGAATTATAATCAGGATGATTTTTCAATTGAAATTTCACTTCCGGTGTCTCATCGGATGGTGTAATAGGAGAGAAGAGTATAGCCTTTAAACAAATTAACTAATTGCTTTCATTACTGAAAAGTGGTATATATATATATATATATAAATATTGATATTATCATACTGTATGCATATTATTAAAAAAATATGCTAGCTATTTCAGATAAATACTTGAAACTCATTTTTCAAATTAAATGGGTACTTCTAAATCTTCAAAAAAATTTAACGATATTAAAAAAAATATATTTAAAATAGACCAAAGTTTATTTAAACTCATTTGTCGCAATTTCTTAAGCACAATTTTTAAAAGAAACAATGTATTTAAAAAAACACGAAGTGACGAATGTTAGAAGAAAATTGAAAAATTGTGATAATTCATGCTTTTGTGACTGCTCCTCAGTGATCAAAAAATTACTGAATTTTTTTTTAAAATTCAACTTAAAACTCTTTCTATACGATTTTTCCCATTTGTATTTAAACTTTAGTCGAAATTAAAAACAAATTCATATCTTGCAAAGCCTTACAAACGAAATAAAAACATATTAACCTTCGCTTGAATTATATGCCACACATGAAAGTTAAAAATGACAAACTTTGAAGTTTTAAGACCTGGTTAAATGACAAGAACTACATCTATAAATCTCATTCTTTAGCTTCCAGATTACATAGCGCCATGACTTTATGAGTTTGTAGAGTTTGATGCACTTTACCCCCTCCGTCATCATTCTATGAGTAGGCGAGTGTTTGTTAAAGTCTCACGGGCAATACGAGGCCTATTGGAGACGGATCTCGTAATTTTGACCCTCAGATGAGGTAACAAGGAGGACACCTTAGCTCCCTCCTCCAAACTACCACACTACTTCAACTTGAGTACTTCGAGCCTACTGTGACTAGATAAGGATTTGGAACCAAAGTCTGAATGTTTTCTGTCAGAGATTATCGAAGCACAGGCGCACATTATTTAAATCTGCTAAAAACTTTGTGCACTTAATTGTTATTTATGTTTATAAGTTAGTTCATTATCTATAAAAACATTTCAGCACGTGGGGTTTATTTATTTTTATCTTTTTTTTTATTTAAAATATTCATCGATCAAAGCCATACACCACAAATAAGAGAAAAGCGAAACAGAAATACTTTTCACTCTCCTTTTCCTCACAGATGATTAATTCAGAAGAAAAAAAAGGAGCCAAGTGAAAATAAATGCGACACGTAAAAGAAAATATCCTCTCTCGGGTAGAAGCACCTCATTTCGGAAGATGGACAGAGCAGATAAACCCCGTCCATGAAGAGTGTCCTCACATATTGGCCATGAATATGACGGAGTGATGAAAATCAAAAAGGGGCTTTGCGTCGGGATCACCTTAGAAGAAGATACCCGAAACTTTTCATAAAGGGCTTCATATTCTTCAAGGAGGCCATCTACCCTTGGGGAAGCCTCCGGAGCTCACTGCACCCGGAGAGTATTCGCATATCAAAATGGAAGAACTGGGCTCTATTTCCCCAGATCATAACATTTCAATACTTCTGCATTTTACGGGGGCGCCTATTCTTCTCCCGTGAGTGCTTATGTCCCTTCCCAGGGTGCAGGAAAAATATAGGAGAGACAGTCCAGAGGGATATCAGGGGGTGATGAGAATCTTTTAGACCCTTTCCACCTCTGATTCCCCTCGACTTTTATTGTTGTCTTTATCATTTATTCCATCTATTCGCGAGGCGAGCTTGATTTTTGAAATTCTCACGTTGAACATCTTGAGAGTGAAAGGAGGTCGTCTGGAATTGGAGAAAAGTTTCGAGAGGCATGTGTTAGGGATGGCCTATAGAAACCAATGTAACAAACGAACAATATTTAATACATCCGGATAAGCTTACAAGGGAACTATGGTTAAGTCTAAACTCGCCTAGAAATGGGAGCCAAAAAAGAAATATTTTTCTTCTTTTTTTTTACATAGAAAAATGTTTTGGCTTTAATGATATATCATTGCCACACACCATTTCTGTTTAAACTAATAAATTTTTTGTAATATTAAAGATATAAATGTTTTGTACGGGGGTGTATGGGTCCTTTCTTATGAGGGTGTAACATTTCAAGAAACATAAAAGTGCCAAGGAATAATTTCTATAGTAAATATGAAAGATCTGTTGGTCTATGAGGGGTCGCTCCCTCCCCCCCCCCCTTCCCTCTTGTGCAAACCATTGGTTTAATTTATTTTTTTTTCTACACCCCGAAAACAATATTTCTAGTTTTACATGTTAATAGAAGAATTTGTATACTTATACATATAATACCTCTTAATTTTACAGACACACTATAAAATAATGTTGTATACCTATAACAACAACGCCTATTTATATGAATATGAACACTCTTTTTTTCAATTCCTACTATTAATTCGCATTCTCCCTATATATATATCTTGTTTAAATTTTCAATCGATAGTAACATACTTTTTATTCATCCAACCAAGTTCAAATACATTTTTAAAACTTGTAGTGCATGACACTTGATGTTAATACAATTTTTTCAAATATTAATTCATTAATTAAATTAAATTAATGAATATAACTAGTAACAAACAAAAGTATTAGTTCAACACCATATATAGAAAGAAAATGAAAAATTGCAAGGAAAATCCTTTACTATTTTCCCACTTAATATTGTGATTCTGTCCTATGTTTATACGTATTCATATTAATTGTAATTATTTAATACAAGTAACTAAAATAAAACTTATCTTTGTTGCCCTAAGTAGAAATTGACTTAACTTTTTTTTTATATTACTTGTTACTTAGAAGAGCATTTAAAGAATGTCTTTAAGTGAATAAATCTTGGCACAAATTATTCTCAATTCTTATTCTTCTCATTAAAGCTAATTATAAAATGAATCTTGAGGTGAGTAATTTTTTTGAAACAGTTTTTGCAGTCAAGTATTTTTGTTTTTTCAAAATGCAACTAAAGATTACATTTCAAAATACAATCGATCCGCTTTCACCTATTTCGTTGCTTAGATGCATTTATATTTAATTCTTCACAATCATCTTTAAAATATATTTTTTTTTTAAATTTAAGGATTAATGAAAATATTTTTTTATATGAAATTAACAACAGTTTTAATGATTTTTGAAAATTCTGTCAAACCTTTCAAATTGGAAGCGAAAATTTGAAACTAAACGACAATTATTTAGTTTAAACTATTTTAAAAAGATACTTTTTTCGATACAGTTTCTCTCACTTGTTCTGAAATTTTTTTTTAACTTCTATTAAAAATCAAATAAAACACTTAAAGTAAAATGAAATGTCGAAATCACAGAAAATATTCTTGTTAAAAATATGTTATTCGGTATAAATATTTTACGTTTATACAGGAATTGCAACAACCCATCTTATTTACTGTTATTTCAACTCAAGCATACCATTTAAATGTAAATCTTAAAAGGAATATTTGATAAAACTGTAGAGTCTTCATTCACACATTGTAGATTTTAGGCGTTAAACTATCTTCTAATTTAATTATTTTCTTGCAGAGTTGAACATTAGTTTCAATTCTTGTGTCTTAACCATAACAGATAGTTACAAATCCTGCGTCACAAGCAATTT
>BMAO01026170.1:0-69255 GCA_019973975.1 Trichonephila clavata | reverse complement strand
ATGATGGAAATAAAATACGTATTACTATTTTAGAGAAATTTGGCATTAACAAAAATGTTTGTGTGTCCCTGGCTGAACGTGACAATCATCGAATCTTTATGTCAAGAAAGAGCTTAGCATCATCGTTTGAAGCTCACAGAGCCAAAAAGAAAAAAAAAAGAGTAAAGAAATTGAGCTGTTTGAGCAACAGGAAGGCATATCGTATGATCCTGGAGCATTTTAGCATGTAAGTTTTAAAATTTATTTTCTAGTCAATTTAAAACTTTAAAGCCTTTTTTCTCAGTGTGTTTTTTTTCAAGTACGCGCATTGCGTTTCAAAAACTATCATACTTTGATTCATACAACTTTACAGAAAATTATAAACTCCATCATAATCTTTGAATCCTAGCTATTTATAGTATTACACATTTGTAATATTTTGAAAAATTTCAAAAAAACTAAATTTTTTTTAAGAAATTTAAATTTACTTTTTATTTTTTTAAAATATTATTTTTTATTCTATTTATATAAAAATGCTACCACATGTAATAAGGATATATTTAACTTTATAAATCAACTTATTGCTAGTAATTAGAATTATTATTGCAGAAAATATGCGCGTCCTAAAACTTACTATTTGTTTCTTTAAAAAAATTTTCTTATTTTTATATGCTAAATTTTTTTTAAATTATGATTATATTTTAGACATTTTATACTTTTTTTGAAACTGTATTCCTTTATCAAAAATGTATAAAAGAATCAAATTATTTCATTTTAACCTCAAAGAATTATTTCTAGTCGAAAATTGTTCACATTTTGTGTTCTCGAAACATTTTTAACACCACTGAGACCCTTAATAACTGTCTAAAACTTCATAAAACTATAAAAACATCAAACTACTATTTCCAAATTTAAAAAAAAAAAGTGGAGAAAATCACAAAAAATTAACCTACAAAGTCCACAAATGAATGAAATCTATGATGTTCATGCAGGACATGACTTACAACAACCCAGAAGTTTGTTGTTTCACTTTTTGACTTCATGCCTGAAACTTATTTTCAACTGAACGAAATAACTTGAATTTATTGAAATGTTTGAAAGAATTGTCTGAAACTTCGTGGAAACTATCAAAAGAAGTGAAAACAACTAACTCGAAATTTCAAATCATAGCCGAAGAAATGACGAAAATTTTCCCTACAGAGCCCAAAAATGAATGAAATCTATGAGGTTCATGCAAGACATGACTAAGAAAATCTTGAAGTTCATTTCTTCACTTGTTGACTTCAAGACTGAAACTCGTTTTCAGCAGAACGAAATGACTGAAACTATTGAAATGTTTGAAAGAACTGCCTGAAATTTTACGGAAATATAAGTAAGAGTAAACTATAAGTATGGATGAACAGTAAGGATTGTTATTGCTAGTGCGGAATTTTCTTCAAGTTGGCATGCACAAAAATTCAGATATTTTAATATTTCTTCCTATGAGTCTTCTGATGATAGTACCAGATTATTTGGAAAAATATCTCTGATAGAACGTAGCACTAGAACAACTAAAAAAAAATCAGATCATTACAAAAGGGATTTGGAGAGACTTTACCATGAGACTCTTCTGAATTGAAACAATCGATCATTTCTCATTGAAAGAGGACATATGGAACGGACCGAATGCCTATTTCAAAAAGGTAAAAGGCAAATGATTATGAAAATATGGATTCGTACGATGACGTTCGTTTACCAAAAAGAAAAGGAGGTTGAAATCGAAAAGAATCTGTGCCAAAGTTTAAATGCACAACTAGCTGCATGACCCGGCATTGAACGGCTTTTACAGATTGTATAACTTAATCCCCATAACACAATTTCCTGATTTCTTCATGACGCAAGCACTCATACTCAGTTCTCTAGTTTTGAAAATGGCCAGAAAGCACACAGAATTTAATTAATTCTTTAATTAATCTAAAATTTCGTTGCTTCACTTGTTGACTTCTAGAGTGAATCTCATTTTCAACTGAACCTAATAACTGAATTTATTGAAAGTTTGAAAGAATTGTCCGAAACTTCAAGAAATTATAAGATGAAATCCATGCTACTATATCTAAATTTTAAAAAAAAAGTGGCAGAAAATCTGTGATGTACATAAAAGGCATGAATTAAGTACAACCCAGTAGTTTGTTGTTTCACTTGTTGAATTCATGCCTGAAACTCTATTTCAACTGAACGAATAAATTGCATTTATTAAAATGTTTGAAATAATTGTCAGAAAATTCGCGAAACTATAAAAGTCAAAACAACTATCTCTGAATTTCAAAACAAAGTGGAGAAAATGACAAAAAAATTACACTACACATTATATAAATGAATGAAATCTATGAGGTGAATGCAAGGCAGGACTATCTTGAATTTCGTTGCGTCACTTAATGATTTCTAGCGTGAAACTCATTTTCAACAGAATGAAATGGCTTGGATTATTGAAATGTTTAAAAGAATTGTCAGAAACTTCGCGAAACTATAAAAAGAAGTTAAAACAACTATCTCTGAAATTCAAAACAAAGTGGAGGAAATGACGAAAAATTTCCCTGCAGTCTATAAATGAATGAAATCCATCAGGTTCATGCAAAGCATGAATTAGAACAGTCTTGAATTTCGTTGCTACACTTTTTGACTAAGAGCGTGAAACTCATTTTGAACTGAACGAATTAATTGAATTTATTGAAATGTTTAAAATAATTGTCTGAAATTACGTGAAACTATAAAAAAGTCAAGACAACTATCTCTGAATTTCAAAACAAATTGAAGGAAATGACTAAAAATTTGCCTACAGAGTCCACAAGTTGACATTCGCAAAAATTGAGATATTTTAATATTTCTTCCTGTGAGTCTTCTGATAATAGTTTCAGATTAATTGGAAAAATTTCTCTGACATAAAGTTGTACCGGCACAAGTAAAAGAAATCAGATTATTACCAAAGAGATTTTGGAGAATTCACCATCTGACTCTCCTGAATTGAATCAATCGAATATTTCTCTAGGAAAGAGAGCTTATGCAATTTGCCGTATTCCTATTTTCAAAAGATACAAAGCAAATGATTATGAAAATAGCGATTCAAACGATGAGGGACGTTTTAAATATTCTACCAAAAGAAAAGGAGTTTGAAAGCGAAAAGAAACTGTGCCAAAGTTTAAGAGGGTCACTTCACAAAAATCGATCAGAAAATCGACTTTTCAATTCTAATTGAAAAGAGAATACCACTCTTTCACTTTATGATACAGTTTAAATTTTTCTTCTAGCTGAATTAGAAGTATTTTTAATATTTTATTAAAAGTTTTTTACATGTCAAATCTCAAAACAGCTGATTTCCACCCCCCTTTCATATCAAAACAAAAGACACATGCTCTTCTCAGCCTTGTCAAATAACTTAAATTGATTAAAAGAATTTATTTTGATCGTTAACTCATTTGGAAAGAAGTGAAGTTATTAGTTGTACTGTTTGTTTACTTCCTGGTAACTCACGTGCTGCTTTTTATCTCGTAAAATATCGCCAATATTCTCCATTTTGATCAGATATAAATGCACAAAAACTGATTAATATGCCTCGTTTTAGTAATAAAACATTTAAAAAGAGGAAGTTTGGAGGAAATTATAAAGATTGTCATATTTCTGAGTACTTCAATGAAGTAGAACAACCTCCAAGTACGTTTCTTAACTATTTATCATCAAAATCAAAATTAGGTAAGTTTAATGATGAGTATGTTTCGTTTTTAGATTCATCTGAAAGTTTTTGTGAAATAATTGACATTTTCGCTGTTTTCTAGTGCCTTGAAACAATATTATTTGTAAAATGTAAAAACCAAGGCATCAACATCAAATTTGGTCGCAAAATTCAGGGTTTGGCTATAGAGTTGTTAATATTCTGTGACTTTTGTGGGTCTTATTCAACCACTTCTCAATACCAGGTTTACAAAAATTGTAGTTAATCAAAAAGAAACAAAAATGTATGAAGTGAACACCAGACTTGCATATGCTATGAGGTCAGTTGGAAAAGGAGAAGCAGGTCTAAAAGTATTTTGTAGAGTTATGAATTTGCCACCTTCACCAAAGCGGTCCTACGAGTTCATGCATGCATTAAATCATGCGACAGAAAAAGTAGCTAAAGTGTCTAACGCATTAGCTGTTGCCGAAGCAATATCATTTATTAATAACCCAAAATGTACAGTGGCTATAGATGGTACTTGGCAAAAGAGGGGCCATACTTCTCTAAATGGTGTTGTCACGCCAGTTAGTATGGACACTGGGAAAGTTGTTGATGCCAAAGTATTATCGAGGAAATGCCCATGTCATTTTAACGGCAATGTACATAGTGATGAGTGTTCAGCAAATTTCTTCGGAAATAGTGGAGGAATGGAAGTTGAATGTTCCTTCGTATCTTCCATCGCTCAGAGTCGTTACACAATTTACGATATACACAATATTTGGGTGATATTGACATTAAAACATACAAAGCAGTTTTGGAATCTAAACTTTACAAAATGTCAACATTGAAAAATTAGAATGTGTTGGTCATGTTGAAAAAATGATGGAAACACGACTCAGGGTATCAAAATCAAGATTAAAAAGTAAAAAGCTCGAGGACAAAAAATCTCTAGGAGGCCGTAATAGATTGACAGATGCAGAAATAGGCAAATTGCAAGATACTATGGTTTGGCTATTCAAAATATCTCGGGTAATTTATCAGCCATGAGACAAGCTATTTGGGCTATATTTTTTCAAAAATTTCAACAGATTTGAATCCACAACATGGTTTATGCCCCATGGGAGATGACTCGTGGTGTGGATATAATAGGTCTATACTGAAAAAGTATACATGCAAACATAAACACAACTTACCTATTGCAATTAAGAATTGCATAAAAAAGGAATTTAGGAGATTTTTCAAACCCTGAGCTTTTGTCTAGATGCTTGCACGGTAAAACTCAAAATTGTAATGAAAGCTTAAATAGTGTTATCTTGTCCATAATTGCAAAAACTGTTTTTGTACAATCGGGCACTTTAAAAAATGGAGTATATGAAGCTATATCTTTGTGTAATCAAGGCTTTATTACCAAATTATGTTTTAGATACATTAAATATTCAACCTGGATTTTACACATGTCGAGCATTGCAAGAAGTAGATCATGCACTTATAAGGAACGTAAAAAAGGCAGTTTTACAAAGAACAAAAGAAGCTGGTATTAAAAACAGACAACTAAAATGCAGATGATCCCAACAATCCAATTTATGATTCTGGTATGTTTTAGTTAATGGTAAGTATTTACTTTGAATCACTATCTCTCAAAATTGTAAATTTCAACACAAAAGGAACATTTTTGGAAAAAAACTACTTATTTAACAGCTTTGAAATTTTACAAATATATTAATATTATACAAATAAATATTTTAATGAAAGATTGTGTCAAAAAAATTATTCAAGAAAATTTATGGGTTAAAATGTATAAGAATTTTCAAAGTTTTAAAATTTTTTATGTGTTAGTCCACATATGAATTTTTTTTTAAAAAAATAAATCAAAATTTCAAAAAAGGTCTCATTAAAATAATAAAAACAGTGTAATCAATCTACAAATAAATTTCATGACTGTACAACTGGTCAATTTTTCAAATATGTTCCTTACGTTTGGTCATTTTTAACGTTACAGGGATATATTAAAAATGCTGCGTGAAGTGCACAACTAGCTGCATGGCCCGGCATTGCACATTCTTTTATCAAGCGTATAACTTAATCTTCATATTAATTCCCTGCTTTCTTCATGGCGCCAGCGCTCATACTCAGCACTCAATTTTAAAAAATAGCCAGAAAGCACACAGAATTTAAATAATGTTTAATTAATCTTAAATTTCGCTGCTTCACTTGTTGACTTCGAGCGTGAATCTCATTTTCAACTGAAGGAAATAACTCAATTTATTGAAATGTTTTAAGGGTCTGTGGGATGTTAATCTCGGATTTTTTCAAATTTTCGAAAAAAAATATATGTTCCTCTTTTTCTTTTGAACATTTTGATATCAACCAAGTGATAGTGCTTCAAAAACTTCGAAAGTTATTAAAAAAATTCCAAACAGCAATTTAGTAATAACAGTGTTTAAATGGACACATGCCTCGCCCACTTATTCTTGATTTCCGCATACATTTCATTTTTCTGTTTTTAAAAAGCTTCATGAAATATTTTAAACACTTGGTGAATGAGAAGGAAGCTTGCCACTCAACACATTCGTTCTTTCTGTGTTTACATTCTGTTTTGGTAATACTACCACGTTGTTTCAAATAAGTTATCGAAATTCAAAACAACGTTGTTTGAAATCGTTTATCGAAAGTTGAAACTTTATTTATCTTTGGATTTGAAATGGAAAATATACATCCTAGACCTTCAGGTAAGCGTCCTAAAAAAGAAGATTTAGAGGGAACCAAATCATGAAGGTATGTCCTGATACAAATGTTGCAGAAATGAGAGACACAGGTAGTGTGCTTCCAGTAATAAAATCTCAGGAATTCAGACTTCACTAAAGTCAAATCTTGTTAAGGTAAGTGAAAACTTAAAAGGATATCGTATTTTTGATTTTATTTCAATCTTTAGCTCTATTTTGTCTGTATCATGCTGTTTAAAATGTCGTAAACCATTAACAATTAATGAAAAATCCACTCGTGGTTTATGCTCGAATTTTGAAATACATTGTAAAAACTGTGCCAGTATTTGTACTTTTTCAAGCTGTGAAAACACTGGGAATAAAAATAATGCTTCAGAAATTAACAGAAGATCTATTTTAGCAATGAGATGCATAGGTTAAGGTTTAGAGTCATTAAAAACCTTTTGTGCTGTAATGTGTCTTCCTAATCCTGTTGAACAAAAATCATATGATGTTATTAATAATAAACTATCACTTGTTATGAAGGAAGTCGCCGAAGAAAGCATGAACAGGGCAGCTGTCGAAGAAAATTCTTCGTCACCTGATAACATTTTAACGCTAAGTTGTGATGGGAGAGGATATTCATCGTTGATTGGAGTATGTATGCACTCTAATAGAGAGCGAAACAGGTAAGGTTTTGGATCGGGAAGTGTTGTCCTCATTTTGCAAAGGATGCGACAGTTATAAAGGAGTAAAGTTTGGTATCATGTACAATAAATGACAAAGAGCGCATAAGATTTCATGTAGAAAAAATTATTCTGCTTCTGCTGGTGAGATGGAGGTTGACGGGATGTTGAGGATTTTAATCGATCAGAAAAGTTTCAAAAACCTGAAATATTCGAACTATATAGGAGATGGCGACACAAAAGCATTCAATACCCTTTCTGAAAACAAGCCATACGGCGATGACCATCTTATTCAGAAAATAGAATGTGTAGGCCATGTACAAAAGAGAATGCGTAGAAGACTTAGGAAGCTTAAATTAGTATATGGTAAAAAGAAATGATCTGATAGTAAAACTATAGGCGGTAAAGGAAGGTTAACTGACAGTTTAATTGATAAGCTTGCGCATTACTATGGTAATGCTATTCGATGCAATTCTACTAGTGTAAAGGAAATGCGGAAAGCCATTTGGGCTGTTTGGGGTCATTCTTGCAGCACCGATGATGAACCGATGCACTGGTTTTGTCCTACAAATCCAAATACATGGTATAAGTATAATGATGAACCGATGCACTGGTTTTGTCATAGAAATCCAAATACATGGTGTAAGTATAATGCTGCAATTAATAATAATTTACAAAAATTATAAACACAATCCCTCGGTTGCTAAAGCTGTTCGTGATTTAAGCCTGTATTTGCGGACTTATCTCATCTCGCACTCCTAAAGAAATGTTTTGGAGGTAAGACACAGAATCCTAATGAAAGTTTAAATTCATTAATCTGGAAGTTTTGTCCTAAGACGATTGGTTCTAGCCTTCAGATTGCAGAGATTGCTGCAAATCTAGCAACCAGCATTTTTAATGATGGAAATCAAATACGTATTACTATTTTAGAGAAATTTGTCTTAACAATTAACAAAAATGTTTGTGTGTCCCTGACTGAACTTGACAATCGTCGAATTGTACGTCAAGAAAGAGGAGCTTAACATCATCATTTGAAGCTCGCAGGGCCAAAACATTTAAAAGACTAAAGAAATTGAGCTGTTTGAGCAACAGGAAGGCATATCGTATGATCCTGGAGCATTTTAGCATGTAAGTTTTAAAATTTATTTTCTCAAATTCAATTTAAAATTCTAAAGCCTTTTTTCTCAGTTTGTGTTTTTTTCACGTACGCGCATTGCGTTTCAAAAACTATCATACTTTGATGCATACAACTTTACAGAAAATTATAAACTCTATGATAATCTATGAATCCTAGCTATTTATAGTATTACACATTTGTAATTTTTTGAAAAACTTCAAAAAAATTACATTTTTTTTAAAAAACTTAAATTTATTTTTATTTTTTAAAAATATTATTTTTTATTCTATTTATATAAAACCGCTACCATGTAATAAGAATATATTTGACTTTTGCTAGTAATTAGAATTATTATTGCAGAAAATATCAAGTACGTCCTAAAACTTACTATTTGTTTCTTACAAAAAAATTTTCTTATTTTTATGTGCTTAATTTTTTTTTTTTAATTATGATTATATTGTAGACATTTTATACTTTTTTGAAACTTTATTCATTTACAAAAAATGTGTAGAATGATCAAATTATTTCATTTTCACCTCAAAGAATTATTTCTAGTCGAAAATTGTTCATATTTCGTGTTCTCGAAACATTTTTAACACCCCTGAGACCCTTAATAACTGTCTAAAACTTCATCAAACTATAAAAAGTTCAAACAACTATTTCCAAATTTTTTTAAAAAAAGTGGAGGAAATCACAAAAAATTAACCTACAGAGCCCACAAATGAATGAAATCTATGATGTTCATGCAGGACATGACTTATTACAACATCCCAGAAGTTTGTTGTTTCCTTTGTTGACTTAATGCCTGAAACTCATTTTCAACTGAACGAAATGGCTTCAATTTATTGAAATGTTTGAAAGAATTGTCTGAAACTTCGTGGGAACTATAAAAAGGAGTGAAAACAACTAACTCGAAATTTCAAATCATAGCGGAAGAAATAACGAAAATTTTACCTACAGAGCTCACAAATGAATGAAATCTATGAAGTTCATGCAAGACATGACTAAGAACAATCTTGGAAGTTCATTTCTTCATTTGTTGACTTCACGACTGAAACTCGTTTTCAACAGAACGAAATAACTGAAATTATTGCAATGTTTGAAGGAACTGCCTGAAATTTTACGGAAATACAAGTAAGAGTAAACTATAAGTATGGATGAACAGTAAGGATATCTACTGCTAGTGCGGATTTTTCTTCAAGTTGGCATGCGCAAAAATTCAGATATTTTAATATTTCTTCCTGTGAGTCTTCTGATGATAATACCAGATTAATTGGATAAATATCTCTGATAGAAAGTAGCACTAGAACATTTAAATCAAATCAGATCATTACAAAAGGGATTTGGGGAGACGTTTTCATCTGACTCTTCTGAATTGAAACAATCATTTCTCAGGCAAAGAGGACATATGCAACGTGCCGAATGCCTAATTAAAAAAGGTAAAACGCAAATGATTATGAAAATATCGATTCGTACGATGACGGATTTTTAAAATGTTCTACCAAAAAGAAAAGGAGTTTGAAAGCGAAAAGGAACTGTACCAAAGTGTAAATGCAGAACTAGCTGCATGACCCGGCATTGAACGGCTTTTACAGATTGTATAACTTAATACCCATATTAATTTCCTGATTTCTTCATGACGCAAGCACTCATACTCAGTTCTCTAGTTTTCAAAATGGCCAGAAAGCACACAGAATTTAGTTAATGCTTTAATTAATCTTAAATTTCGTTGCTTCATTTGTTGACTTCGAGCGTGAATCTCATTTTCAACTGAACCGAATAACTGAATTTATTGAAATCTTTGAAAGAATTGTCTGAAACTTCAAGAAATTATAAGATGAAATTCAAACAACTATCTCTAAATTTCAAAATAAAGTGGCAGAAATGACGAAAAATTACCCTATAGAATCTACAAATGAATGAAATCTATGATGTACATAAAAGGCATGACTTAAGAACAAACCAGTAGTTTTTTGTTTCACTTGTTGACTTCATGCCTGAAACTCTATTTCAACTGAACGAATTAAATGAATTTTTTAAAATGTTTGAAATAATTGTCTGAAACTTCCGGAAACTATAAGAAGTCAAAACAATTATCCCTGAATTTCAAAACAAAGTGGAGGAAATGAACAAAAAATTTCCCTGCAGTCTATAAATGAATGAAATCTATGAGGTTCATGCAAGACATAAATAAGAACAAACTTGAATTTTGTTGCATCACTCTTTGTCTACGAGCGTAAAACTCATTTTGAAACGAACGAATTAATTGAATTTATTGAAATGTTTGAAATAATTATCTGAAATTCCGCGAAACTATAAAAAGAAGTCAAAACAACTATCTCTCAATTTCAAAACAAAGTGGAGAAAATGACAAAAAAATTACACTACAGATTCTATAAATGATTGAAATCTATCAGTTGCATGCAAGACATGACTATCTTGAATTTCGTTGCATCACTTAATGACTTCTAGCGTGTGAAACTCATTTTCAACAGAACGAAATGGCTTGGAATATTGAAGAAGTCAAAACAACTATCTCTGAATTTCAAAACAAAGTGGCAGAAATGAAGAAAAATTTCCCTATGGTCTTGAAATGAATGAAATCTATGAGGTTCATGCAAGACGTGACTAAGAACAATCTTGAACTTCGTTGCTTCACTTGTTGACTACGAGCATGAAACTGATTTTGAACTGAACGAATGAATTGAAGTTATTGAAATGTTTGAAAGAATTATCTGAAACTCCGCGAAACTATCTCTGAATTTCAAAACAAAGTGGAGGAAATGACGAAAAATTGGCCTACATAGCCCACAAGTTGACATTCGCAAAAATTCAGATATTTTAATATTTCTTCCTGTGAGTCTTCTGATGATAGTTCCAGATTAATTGGTAAAATTTCTCTGGCAAAAAGTAGTACTGGCACAACTAAAACAAATCAGATTATTAGAAAACTGATTGTGGGAGACTTCTCTATCCGACTCTTCTGAATTGAGGCAATCTAATATTTTTCTAGTCAATATATGCAATGTGCCGAATGCCTACTTTCAAAAGATATAAAGCAAATGATTATGAAAATAGCGATTCATATGACGAGGGACGTGTAAAATGTTCTACCAAAAAGAAAATGAGTTTGAAAGCGAACAGGAACTGTACCAAAGTTTAAATGTATAACTTGTTGCATGGCCTGATATGGCACGACCTTTTTTCGAGTGTACATCTTAATACCCATTAATTTCCTGCTTTCTTCATGACGCCAGCTCTCATACTCATTACTCAAGGTTTGAAAATGGTCAGAAAGCACACAAAAATAATTCATTCACAAATTTTATATTGAAAAGATAAAAACTCCCACTGTAGTCCAAGAGAACGAGACTGATAAATTAAATATAAATCCTGACCAAAAAGAAAATAAACTCTCCATGTGCCATGAGTAACTGCTTCCAGCATTAAGAATTTACACCCAATGTAAAAGATGCTTTTCTTAATATCTAATCAAAAGAATTGTACGTACATTGAAGCGTACAATCAGATAAGTCGAGAGATGTAAATCAAACCAACTTTTTTATGAAAAGGTGAAGTCCCAAGACTCAATAGTTTCTGAAATTTCTAAAAGTTTGCAAGAGCTTGAGGTGGAACAGTACCTGGAGGAGGAAGGAGGATAGGGCAACGACTTTGAAGTGGAATGCTTTCAGATCTTTCCTGGTTATAAGAATGAACCTTATGATGAAGTTTCCGAAGACGAGATATCCAAGATCCATATCCACAACAAGTAGAGTCATTAAACGATTCTGCTTCTGCAGAAAATTCTGATGAACCTCAGATTGTAATTCGAGGTTCTACAGCAGGAAAAATCCCAAGTTTGTCAGTTTGGGATCGAGGAATTTAAAAACCCATTTTCTTCCAAACAATATTTTATATTCAAGTTCTCCCAATATTAAGAACTATAACAGTCCTTTCGGCCCACTGATTCTTGATCTGATAATGGGTAGGATGAACAGGAAACGTCAATCCTGCTAACGGAATTTTCCTCAAGTTCAGATACGCAAAAAAAAATCATATATTTCAATATTTCGCCCATTGAGTTATAACGAACATTATTCCAAAGTCCAGAAATGAAACTCGTTGATGACGTCAGAGACGAAAAGCTGATAGTGACTGCCTGATTGTAAGGGTGAGGGTTTCCCTGAAATCCATTTCCCCTCCGTTCCGAGAAAAACCCCTCAAGAAGGACATGCGGAGAGACCGGCTCTAAGAAGGTCCCGGCTGGAAGCGGGAGAAGAAATGTGGTCTGTAGAGAAAGATGGTGTGTTAGACTTCCATGTAATTAAATTTGTATATATATCTCTAGCCTGACTGTGTATTTTCGTATCCAATACGTCAGAGTCTTCGATGATGAAGCCAAACTGGGAATTCTTAACGGATAGACGGAAGATATGACTTTTCAATCAATAGCAGTTCATCTGATGAGTTTTTTTTTTTTGCAATATTGTAAAAAATAGAAAAGAAATTTGGAAAATGGTCACGCAAACACAAAAAGCACATTAAAATTTGAGGGCTCAATTTCTCGAAGAACTTCATTCATAATTTGTAGGCTTAAAATTAGAAACTCACACGGTAGTCCAAGAAGAGACCAAAAAAATGAAATCGTAAATCCTGCTTTGAAGAAAGTTATCCATCTCTGACAAGTAGCTACTTTCGGCATTATTAATTCATTTCCAATGTCAATGATGCTTCTTTTAACATCCAGTTGAAATATATCTTCCTACATTCAAGGGAACAATCAGGCCCGTTGAGGGTTGTAAATCGCAACCATTTTATGTATCGAAAGGTAAAGTCCCAAGTTTCAATAGTTCCAGCAATTACTAAAAGTTTGACTGGAGCTGGAGGGGAAAGATGGATTAGGCAGCGAATTCGGAAAGGGATTCTTTCCGATCCTTCCTTGATAAGAAAGTAAAACTTACAATGGATATTCCGAATACGAAATCCGGGATCCGTATCCACAACAAGTAAACGAATCTGCTTTAGCAGATAATTCTGAAGAAGCCACAATTGTAATACGAGATCTACAACAGGTATAACTTTGACACTGTCTAGAGTGGAGATCGAGCATTTAAAAAACATTTGCTTCTAAAGAATATTTTAAAGAAGAAATCAATCATGAATATCATGAACTACAACAGAACTTCCGATATACTGATTCTCTCTCTCTCTCTCTCTCTCTCTCTGTGTGTGTGTGTGTGTGTGAGAGAGAGAGAGAGAGAGAGAGAGAGAGAAAAGGAAGGGATATATATACTACTAACAGAATGTTCTGCAAGTTCAGATACACACAAAAAAGGTAATATTTCAATATTTCATCCTGTGAGTCTTTTGATGAAATTGCTAAATTGAAAAATTTTATCAATGGCAATTATCTGAAGAGAGATTCTTGCAATGTAACAAATATAAAACAAGGGAACATATTTACTGTACGGTCACCCTAGGCACGATATTTTTTTTACTTTGGCTATAAACATTTTAATATGTCAACCCCCATCCGACCCGACAAGTAATTGCAGTAATCCTATTAGTCAACAGAATTTAGCCTGGTCAAGAGAATTTAGCCGCCATTACTTAATTTTCGTTTGACCACATTGCAAGTTTTCTTTTTTTTTTAATCTTCAGCTCCCGCATTCTTCTCGTGAATTTTTTGTGATTGCTGCATGGGGAATGTCTGAGGTAAGTGCGAGAATGTTTTGTGAGAATGAAGTATTGTGGTATGATGAGAATGTTAATTTAAGATATTTGTGTGGATTAGATAAAGGGAAGGAAATGTTTGACTTTTGTATGAAAAGGGGTTTTATTGCGAATAGATATGAGTGTTGTAAGGATATGAGATTGGTTGAGAGGCACGATATAAGTGATATTTTTGAATGGAGGTGTAAATCGAAGGTGAAAGGACAAATGCATGATGTCAAAAGGAGTGTGAGAAAGGGTTCTTTTTTTGAATTGAGTCGAATGCCATTAAATGAGATTTTAGTTCAGGTTTATTTGTAGGTGAGTCAGAGTAAGGTTGCTTTTAATATGAACGAGTAAATGTTCTTCTAAGACTGTGTGTGATTTTCGTTCCTATTGCTGTGAGATTTGTGTGGTAGAGATCATTGAAAGTAGTATGAAAGTGGTTGGAAGTGGCGTGATTATTGAGATAGACGAGAGTAAATTTGGAAAACGTAAATTTCATCGGGGAAAACGTGTGGAAGGTAAATGGGAGTTTGGGGGAGTTGAACGCGAGACGGGTGCATGTTTTATGAAAGTTGTGGATGATAGGACGACTAATTCTGTGCTGAGTGTAATAAATGAGTATATTTTTCCGAGTTCGATAATAATTTCAGACTGCTGGGAGAGCTTACAATTGCCTTTCTAATAAAGGCTTCGTGCATATGAAGGTAAACCATAGTGTGAGTTTCAATGACCCGGATACAGGTGTAAACACTAATACCATAGAAGGAACGTGGGGAGCAGTTAAGAGTGGTATTCCGGTGAGCAAAGCAATAATTCAGTTGGATTATTACTTAGCTGAACATGTGTGGCGGAAAAAAATAAGCACATGTGCAACAAATTCATGGCTTTCATAGATTCCATCATACACATTTATCCTCCTCAAACAGCCGACAAGGAGCCGGAAGAAGCAGTGGTATAGAAGCGGAGTGAGGTGGAAGGTAGTGGGGAGGTCGAGTGATATTGATGATAGAGCGATATTGATTGTGCGGCAGATGGGAGAGAGGTATGTTTATTGTTCACTATTAATGATTTCAGCGATTTAACCGCCATTTTTTTGCGCAAGCAACATTTTCACTACGCTGGTTTCTTTAAATCTCGTTCGTACAAGAAGTCGCCAAAACGGCGACTTTTGAAAAAGTCGCCAAGGGTGACCGTACAGTAAATTTTTACCAAAACAAGTTTTGAAAACTGACACAAAACACATCATACTTTGAAAGGCCCAAATTCTAACGCTTCATTCCCAAGTGGTAGATTGAAAAGAGAAACTCGCTCATTAATCCAAGAAATCGCCAAAAGTAATGAAATAAATCTTTCTTACATATTATTATATAAAAATTTATGAAAATTCTCCATCTCTGACAATTTCTTAACATCCAATTAAAATAATTGTATGTATATTCAAGCGTATAATCAGATATGCTGAAAATTGTAAATTAAACCAATTTTATTTGTATCTAAAGGTAAAGTCCCATAATTCAGTAGTGACAGCAACTGCTGAAAGTTTGACTGGAGCTGGACGTGGAACAGAAGTTGGAGGAGGAAGGAAGGATCCTAGCAGGGCACAATTCTTGGCGACAAAAGTTTTGGCGCCAAAAATTTGGTGATAAATGTTACATTATGGTAACGGTCCCAACTTGTCCAGTTCAGGACGAAGGAAAATGGCAACCCTAAAATCATAGACTTTTAGGCATCCGCTATTATCACCCTTGAACTTCGTGGCTGCAGTACGTGTTTCAACCCACATCATCGACCACATTTTTTTGCTTCTTTACGCACCATTTTTTTAAGAATGTCTGCTGAAAGGAAATTGCTTAAAAGTGAGGCAACCACAGGTGTTTTGCTAGGTGAAAAAGGTGAAAAGCTGTATTAGATTGGGTTGTGAAAGATTCATTCCCTCCAGGTATGAGTGTCCAAAATATGCAAAGGATATACATTTGGTACACCGAAATCGTACGATTGATGGCTCTGAATGGCGTTGTCGTGTGCAGGCGAAAAAGAATCCCCACTTCGTTTGGCGGAGTGTTAGAAGGGGTACATGGTTCAGCGAGAGTAAATTGAGCATATCTATTATCTTGCGATTAACCAGCTACTGGTTTGGCAAGAGTATGAATGAGTTCCTTGTGAATGATTTAAACATTAATAAGGCCACTGTGTTGGATTGGTACATGTTTTGCTGTGAAGTTTGCATGATTGCATGTGTGAATGAGAGTGCTAAACTCGGAGGAGAAGGAGTAATTGTGGAAATAGATGAAAGTTTGTTAGGAAAATTGGAAGAGGAGAAGAGTGAAATGAAGCTAAGCATTTGGTGGAATTCAGAGAGTCGAAAAAATGTTTCTTCCGTGTGGTGGCCAATTGAACGAAAAAGGAATTACTTGCAGTATTTCGGGAATAGGTTTTGCCGGGATTCACGATAACTTCGGACTGTGTGTGCTGGAAGTCTTACGACTGTGTCAGAAGAGGGTTATGTCCACCTCAAAGTGAACAACAGTCTGACTTTTAAGGATCCCGAGACTGATGTACACACCAATTCGATTGAAGGAACGTGGTCGGCCATTCACTCAAAAAGAATAAAATATTTTAAAATGTTTTCCCGGGAGTCTTTTGTTCTAAATGCCAAATTAGAAATTCCTAACTGATAGACGGAAGATTACTTTTCTATCAATAAAAATTCATGTGATAAGCGTTTTTTGTAGTATAGTAACATATAGAAAACAAATTTTGAAAACGGACATTAAACACGTCAAACTTGGAGAGCCAATTTCTCGAAGTACTTCATTACCAATTTGTAGATTGAAAAGAGAAACTCTTCCGGCAATCCAAGAAAATGCCAATGAATAATGAAGTTATAAATCCTGCATTAGAATATGTAAAGAAAATCCTCTATGTGTGACGAGTTTTTACTCGCTGCATTAGGATTTTACTCCCAATGTCAAATATGCTTCTTTTAACATTCGGTTAAAAGAAATGTACGTGCATTCAAGCTTACAATCAGATACGTTGAGAGATGTAAATCAATCCAAATTATGTATGCAAATTTAAATTTCTAAGGTTCAACATCAGCAATTTCCAGCAATTGCTGAAAATTTGACAGCAGCTGGAGAAGGATTGTTCAGCGACTTCGAAGTAGAATGCTTTCAGATCCTTCCTAGTTATGAGAATGAACCTGATGGTTATTGCGAAGACGAAATCTAAGATTCGTATCCACAACAAGTAGAGCCTGTAAACAAATCTGCATTTGGAGACAAATCTGAAGCCCTCAATTGTAATTCTAAATCTACAACAGGTGAAATTTCAAGATTGTCGGTGTAGAGATCGAGAACTTAAAACACATTTGTTTTTGAAGAATATTTTCAAGAAAATTTCCAGTATGAAAATTATGATCTGCAACAGTCCTTTAGGACTATTAATTCCATATCTAATAGTTGGTCGGAGGAACATGAAGGTTCAATACTGCTAACAGAATTTTCTCATGTTCGGATACTCAAAAAGTTAAATATTTTAATATTCCTTGATGTTGTGATCTAAATACCCATGATAATTTTGTAATTCCTTAAGGCATTAAAAAAAACTAGATAATCCTGAGCGAGAATCCGTCCTGGATTCCTGAGTCTCCAAGAAAAGCTCCTGTAGCTTATTTTAGACTTTTGACAAGGTATGACTAAGACTTCATACCCGAAGAATTTTTATTGCAGTACTAACGGACTGTACTTTGTGGGAATCTGGTCAACTTTTAACCGCGGAACATTTGGATGCCTGTCCTGCTTTAATAAGTCTTAATTTTACTGTCGAAAATCATTGGAGAGCACGTACATTAATGACATTGGTTTTATTGTGGTGTATAGCATTTGTAAAATAAATAAAATAAAATATTTCTTGCAGTAATTCTTCTGATAATAGTGCCAGATTAATTGGGAAACCTTCTCGTGCGGACATAAATTTTGGAAAATTAAAAGAAGCCAGAATAATTTTAGAAGCTATTTGGAGACGTCGCCATCTTGCTTTACTGTTCAGTAACATTCGAAAGTTTCTCTAGGAAATTGACCGCATGGAATATGTTGAATGCTTACTTCCAAAATGAATACAGTAAATAATTCTTCTGAAAACAATGGTTCATCTGGTGAGGGACCTGTAGAATGTCGTACCAAAAAGAAAATGTGTTTTTAAAACGAACAGAAAGTACACCAAAGTTTATCTGCACAATTTCCGGATTAATCCGAATCGAAATACTCGAAAAAGTAAGCCGGATTATGGCCGGAGTTTCGGAGAATTCCAACGATATGACGAGTGAGTCGGAGAAGATGGATAAGCAGTGTCTTTCACACAAACCATTACTGCCGAGCAAGCATGCCACAACCTGTCTTACCTTTGGGCCCAAGCCAGGTATAAAGAACATCAGGTCACCTAACTGAAAGCAGGAATAGAGATACATGCGAAGCTCTCCCTCTACCAACATACTGACTTTGAAAAGCTTAAAATGGAGCCAGCAACCGAGGAGGAGTACCAAGTCATTCTGGGGGAGATTGCATTATTTACTTGGCTTATAGAAAATTCCAAAATCTATACCTACAAACCAGGTGATGCCTCTAAAAATTTAACAAGCAAAAATGCTAACTCAACCGAAAATAACACTAAAGATAAAAGTAAAATTAAAAATAGCGTTAAAACTAAAAGTCCTGATAATGAGGAGTTCCAGTGCCCCAGGAAGGCAGAAAGGATAATTAAGGAAATTCCAATTAATCAAGTGGTATGCACCACAAAAAATACCTTTGCGGTCTTGGAAGACGAGCAACCCACGGTAGATAAGAGTGATCCCCCGATCCCATCAACACCTAAAATAAAACCAATCATGATGAAAATTACTAAAAATAATAATATCATACTCCAAGAGATTAGCAGGAAATACTCCAATACGTCGACAAGACGACCAGGGATTGGATAAAAATCCAATGCGCGACGTCGGATGACCATCACGAACTCACTTGTTGAGAAAAAGGTCGAGCATTACGTCATCGACTCAATTGTTAATCGACCCATAAAGGTCGTAATAAAGGGTCTGCCAGCATCTACTACAGTTGCTGAGATCGAACATGACCTCAATGAAAAGGGGGTGGCGGTCGAGAAGGTCGCGCAATTGCGCAAATTAAAGACGCAAGCCCCCCTCTCACTTTACATGGTGGAAGTTAAGCACGTGGAAAACACGACAGATATCCACGACATAAAAGCGGTTTGTTTCATTAGCGTGACGATTGACCCTTTCCGTAGGAAACCGGGAGTCACGCAATGTTACAATTACAATTATTTCAACCATTCTTCGAAATACTGTAGAATGAACCCCAGTTGCCTTAAAATGCGAGAAGAACTACTGAACCGAGGATTGTGAAATACTAAGGTAAAGTGGAAAACCCGCATTGTATAAATTGTGATCAAGATGGCCACGTAGGCTCGCTAAAAAGCTGTAGCAGCTTTTCAAAAATAAAAAGGGGGAACAAACCAACTCAGTCAGAAAAAATAAAAACAAAAATCCAGTCAACCGCCCCAGTAGCAAACCAGTATCAGCAAACGTTAGCTACGCTAGCGTTTGTGCTGAGAAAGGCAGCCAACAGATGGCGATACGAGGGATCACTCAATCGAACGATCAAGACTCACCCCGCTCCATCACTCAAACTGAAGGAGCACCCTGCACACCCGATTGTAATATTAATGTTGACAATTTTGCAACGTACATTACGGAATTGCAAAACATCACAACTAAATTCCCAGCTATTTTTCAGGCCCTAGAAGATATGGCCACAACTAATAACGACAACAATAATCTACATATTTTTTGAATGGGCACCGCGCACTCTTTCAATAAAACCCAAAAATGAGCCCTCAATACCGACTCTTGATGGTGAAGTGGAATTCCGATGGAGTAAATTCTCGTATGTGTGAGCTGCGAGATTTTATAAATAAGTATAATCCGCGGATATCATTTCCCTACAGGAAACATGGCTGAGACCAAGCCACACTCTAGCTCTGGCAAATTACCAAGTCTATCGAAACGATAGAAAACTCAATGCACACAGTAACTCGTCTTATAGAAATGGTGGCAGTGCTATTCTCATTTAAAAACACAATTAAACATACACGCATCCCAACCCCCGACCTGGAAGGTGCAGAAGCAACTTTGGTAGCTCTCGCCCCAGAAAAGGGAGACTCAACTTTAATCACTTCACTCTATGTTCATGGAATTAGCTCAAAAATTTCTCTCACCAACAATTCAGATAAGTTCATAGCTTTAGGTTTTCCCTCGAATATCATCGTAGGAGATTTTAATGCAAAGCATTTCTCCTGGGGATGTGATTTTGATAATGGTCGAGGAATCAAGCTGAATTTATGCACTGATCATGATGTCGATTGATGAGCCCGAAAGCGAGGTCATTGACCAAAGCGTACACATGGAGGACGTTAGTTCCCCAAACCACTTTCTGAAGAAGAAAAGTACAACAAGATCAGCAATTACAAGCAGCAGATTCGCATCTTCGATGCGAGAAAGGACTACCTCACAAACATGTTCAAGATCACGAGAACCGGACCCATCCCTACTTCAGAAACGATGGAGAACCTGCATGCGGACATCAAGAGCATTGACGAAAAGATCCAATTCCTGGAGGGTAATCTGAATGACATTCTACCATGCCCAGTTGCATTATATAAACATAATTTTAAATTTAAATCAGCCAAAAGGCACGCTGAACCTATCCTTAGGCCAGCAAAATTAACTATTTCAACAAAAAATACCAAAAAGTAAAGATTGTCTTAACGAACTCACCTTACCTAAAAACCTTCCAAACCCGTTCAGGGGAATGTTCAAAATTCTCTAGTAACTTCCAACCAATTTGCAGCCCTCAACTCTGCAAAAACCGACGCCGAGGACGTCAGCCCAGTACCCCTTAAAAACAAATTAATCACTTTGAAACTAGTTACGAACTTTAACTTAATATTGCAAGAAATCCATAGAACGCACCTTCCAGCTACAAATACCCACATTAATGGGTTTATAAAAATTCAACCTGAAACCGCTGACCACCATAGAGATCACGGATTTGGGCTATCGAATCCTAGCCCCACCCACTCCTACGAGGTACGGAGAAAACTCCGTCTCTGCCATCGATTTTGCACTCACACTGACTGTTGATTGGCCGTACGTCATGACGTCCAGATTGGAGCTCAGCTCCGATCATAATCCGGTCACATTCGACTTTCTCGCTAACACACAATTTTCTGCT
Organism: Trichonephila clavata; assembly: GCA_019973975.1. Classification (NCBI taxonomy): domain Eukaryota; kingdom Metazoa; phylum Arthropoda; class Arachnida; order Araneae; family Nephilidae; genus Trichonephila; species Trichonephila clavata. Next base: position 48,058 of record BMAO01026170.1, on the reverse strand, counting down.
CCCCATATAAAAGATACACAAACATATAAACAAATTGGGAGAATTTCACACTTCACTTTTAGATCATTTCTCACTACCAGACGCTAACACACCAGAAGATATCGACATGCAGGTCGCCGCCTCCACCCACAGACTACAACAAGCACACGGAAATGCATCCACACCACTTAAAAATAATGACACTTTCTACATAAGCAGGGATCTCAAGGATATGTTCAAAGAACGAAACAGAGCCAGAAAAATCTGGCAATGCACGAGAGAAGCCCTGCTGACAAAAACACTCTAAATAAATTACAAAAGAAAATTAAAAACATCATTAAGAAATTCACTCAAAAAGAATGGGAGCTAGCTTGCCTGGAATCCGAAGACGGTACCTTATGGAAAGCCGCCCGAGAAATTAGGAAGCAAGCCCCCCCCCCCGATAAAAGCCCTTTCAGGGCAAGCCAAAATTGCTTATAGCGACACAGACAAGTGTAACATCATAGCTGACTCACTCCAAAATCAATTTAAATTAAGTGATATTTACAAAGACACTGATAGGGCAATAACACATGTCGTTCATACCTATCTGGAAAATAATAATAATTTTACTAACATTCTCCCCGCCTACCACCCTCCTCTACCGAGCGAAATTATTGATTTCATTAAAAAAACTAGCATTAAATAACAGCGGGTAAGGACAAAATCACGAATAAAATTTTAAAACACCTTCCGCTGCTTCCTATCTTTGAACTAACAAACATTATTGATAACATTCTAAAACTCGGCTACTTTCCTTGTCTCTGGAAAACTGCAGCAGTCATACCAACTCTCAAGCCTGGTAAATAGCCGACCCCAGCAGTCAGTTACCAGCCCATATCATCGCTACCATACCTCAGTAAAGTAACTGAAAAAATCATTCTGAAAAGGCTGTACGAACACGCCAACTTGAGGAGCCTGCTCATTCCCGAGCAGCACGGTTTCCGACCAACTCTTACGAGTGGTGGAGACAATAAAGTCCGGATTCAACAACCAAAAATTGACGGGTGCGGCTTTCCTAGACTTTTAAAAAGCCTTCGATCGCGTCTCGCTCAAAGGACTTATGTATAAACTAATAAAATATGATTTCCCCTACAACTGATAAAAATAATATATTCTTACCTAACTGAAATTTCTCAGTGAGAATTAACTCTACCTATTCTCTAACCCACTGAGGCAGGGGTGGCCCAGGGGACATTAATTTCCCCATTCCTATTTAATATTTATATGAACGACGTTCCGACTCACGACAACACAACTTTGTGTATGTACGCAGATGACACTGCAATTTTGGCAACTCACACTGAACCAATTCTCATTGTCCGAGCACTCAACAGGCACCTCTTAGCGCTAGAAGACTGGTTCTCCCGTTGGAAAATTGCACTTAATGTTGAAAAATCGGAGGCCGCCCTCTTCACTAAGAAAATTCACATTAAGCAAGTTAAATTTTTCTTACATAATGAACAAATCTCTTGGTCTCAGCACACCATGTATCTTGGTGTTACGTTGGATAAAAGACTAACTTTCAAACAACACGTAACACGCATATGAGGTAACTTTATTTGAAAAGCCACCTCGTTATATATAACCCAATTATTGCATAGATCTAAAGGAAACAGATCTAACAAACAATTTATTTATTCTCTACTTTTAAGACCAACCATAACTTATGCCTGCCCAATTTGGGGTTTCACAGCTAAAACACACATATTAAAAAACTAGAAATATTACAGAACCAATTTCTGAGGCAGATTCTACGTCCCGATTGATACATGAGAAATGCTGACCTCAGACGCACAATTAATTTCAAAACTATACGACAGTTCATGCAAAAACTATCGAAAAATTTTTCATCAACATAGACACATCACACAGGCAACCAACCCCTTGCAAAAATTAGGTTCATTTATGGAAAAACAATTTTCAAACCCCGAGGAAAAGGTAGAACTTGCCATAAAGTTTCATCGATAATTTTAAAGTACAGACAGACCTCTATTTAACGAAATAGCTAAATCCTGAAAAAAGTTTGTTACGTGGAAAAATCATTACTAATGATTCATCTTTTAATGTACTTTGAAAACCACATAAAATAATTTTTGAACTCATGAACATCATACAAGGTGTGACATACACACACACACGCGCGCGCGCGAACAAAGACAGACAAGTGTGTAGCTCAAAAAAAATTCAATCTATAAGGATGATAGTTGAGCAATGTGAAATTGTGTTGAATCGGCAAGAAACAATATTTTCGTTAGGTGTGATTCAAGTTTTACTGAACTCGTTTCACGGGAGGTTACTTTACAAGGAAGTGAACTTGAAAAGATGAGAGATGACTTTCAAGAAACTCAAGTGTTGATGGCAAAAGTAACAAGTTTAATGGAATCTATGAAGAAAGATCAAGGCCAGGCTAAAGATAAACTGGAGTTCATTGCTTCATATCTCTCTGAACACGATTGTCAGAGTGAAGTGAGGGAAACCCAGGATCTCATCGCATTCTTTGAAATAATGTTTTCGTCAACCTACGAAACGGTAAATCCGTTTGAAAATGCTGTAACTGGAATTAAAGAAAGATTCAATCTGTAGGGATGATAGTTGAGCAATGTGAAACTGTGTTGAATCGGCAAGAAACAATATTTTCGTAAGGTGATTCAAGTTTTACTGAACTCGTTTCACGGGAGGTTACTTTACAAGGAAGTGAACTTGAAAAGATGAGAGATGACTTTCAAGAAACTCAAGTGTTGATGCAAAAGTAACAAGTTTAATGGAATCTATGAAGAAAGATCAAGGCCAGGCTAAAGATAAACTGGAGTTCATTGCTTCATATCTCTCTGAACACGATTGTCAGAGTGAAGTGAGGGAAACCCAGGATCTCATCGCATTCTTTGAAACAATGTTTTCGTCAACCTACGAAACAGTAAATCCGTTTGAAAATGCTGTAACTGGAATTAAAGAAAGATTCAATCTGTAGGGATGATAGTTGAGCAATGTGAAACTGTGTTGAATCGGCAAGAAACAATATTTTCGTAAGGTGATTCAAGTTTTACTGAACTCGTTTCACGGGAGGTTACTTTACAAGGAAGTGAACTTGAAAAGATGAGAGATGACTTTCAAGAAACTCAAGTGTTGATGGCAAAAGTAACAAGTTTAATGGAATCTATGAAGAAAGATCAAGGCCAGGCTAAAGATAAACTGGAGTTCATTGCTTCATATCTCTCTGAACACGATTGTCAGAGTGAAGTGAGGGAAACCCAGGATCTCATCGAATTCTTTAAACAATGTTTTCGTCACCTACGAAACAGTAAATCCGTTTGAAAATGCTGTAACTGGATTAAAGAAAGATTCAATCTGTAGGGATGATAGTTGAGCAATGTGAAACTGTGTTGAATCGGCACGAAACAATATTTTCGTTAGGTGTGATTCAAGTTTTACTGAACTCGTTTCACGGGAGGTTACTTTACAAGGAAGTGAACTTGAAAAGATGAGATATGACTTTCAAGAAACTCGAGTGTTGATGGCAAAAGTAACAAGTTTAATGGAATCTATGAAGAAAGATCAAGGCCAGGCTAAAGATAAACTGGAGTTCATTGCTTCATATCTCTCTGAACACGATTGTCAGAGTGAAGTGAGGGCAACCCAGGATCTCATCGCATTCTTTGAAACAATGTTTACGTCAACCTACGAAACAGTAAATCCGTTTGAAAATGCTGTAACTGGAATTAAAGAAAGATTCAATCTGTAGGGATGATAGTTGAGCAATGTGAAACTGTGTTGAATCGGCAAGAAACAATATTTTCGTAAGGTGATTCAAGTTTTACTGAACTCGTTTCACGGGAGGTTACTTTACAAGGAAGTGAACTTGAAAAGATGAGAGATGACTTTCAAGAAACTCAAGTGTTGATGGCAAAAGTAACAAGTTTAATGGAATCTATGAAGAAAGATCAAGGCCAGGCTAAAGATAAACTGGAGTTCATTGCTTCATATCTCTCTGAACACGATTGTCAGAGTGAAGTGAGGGAAACCCAGGATCTCATCGCATTCTTTGAAACAATGTTTTCGTCAACCTACGAAACAGTAAATCCGTTTGAAAATGCTGTAACTGGAATTAAAGAAAGATTCAATCTGTAGGGATGATAGTTGAGCAATGTGAAACTGTGTTGAATCGGCAAGAAACAATATTTTCGTAAGGTGATTCAAGTTTTACTGAACTCGTTTCACGGGAGGTTACTTTACAAGGAAGTGAACTTGAAAAGATGAGAGATGACTTTCAAGAAACTCAAGTGTTGATGGCAAAAGTAACAAGTTTAATGGAATCTATGAAGAAAGATCAAGGCCAGGCTAAAGATAAACTGGAGTTCATTGCTTCATCTCTCTGAACACGATTGTCAGAGTGAAGTGAGGGAAACCCAGGATCTCATCGCATTCTTTGAAACAATGTTTTCGTCAACCTACGAAACAGTAAATCCGTTTGAAAATGCTGTAACTGGAATTAAAGAAAGATTCAATCTGTAGGGATGATAGTTGAGCAATGTGAAACTGTGTTGAATCGGCAAGAAACAATATTTTCGTAAGGTGATTCAAGTTTTACTGAACTCGTTTCACGGGAGGTTACTTTACAAGGAAGTGAACTTGAAAAGATGAGAGATGACTTTCAAGAAACTCAAGTGTTCATGGCAAAAGTAACAAGTTTAATGGAATCTATGAAGAAAGATCAAGGCCAGGCTAAAGATAAACTGGAATTCATTGCTTCATATCTCTCTTGAACATGATTGTCAGAGTGAAGTGAGGGAAACCCAGGATCTCATCGAATTCTTAGAAACATAATCTACGAAACAATAAATCTATTTGAAAGTGCTGTAACTAGAATTAAAGAAAGAGTGCGTGCTCTTGCGGAAACGTACAGTTCCACCAAATCGGATGAATGAAAAAAACTTTGTTGAATGGCAATATTGCTTTGTTCACGATTTTAATTCAATTTCACTGTGACATAGAATGTATGTTTATATATATTCTCATTTTTCTTTAGATAATAACAAATATTGTCAACTTGAAAGAGTACTCGTATCTAGTGGCATAGAATTTTAGTTCGGTTCCCACTCACATCAGTGGTCTGACCGTAAATCTACACAACTACATTAAAGTACTAAAAATATTTCATGAAAGAATTTTTAAGAAAAGCCTGAATTAGGAAGTGATGAATAGCTGTTGCGGAGAGCCTATGCTCCTGCTAATACGGACCCTATCTGCTAAGCGGTTTCTGACCAGCAAAAAACATTATTGTTATGGGGCATCCTACTTATTCACTTTATTTAGATCCATGTGACTTTTTTTATTTCCTAAAGTTAATCTTGCATAAGAGAAACCCATTTTACCTCAGTTGAAGAGGTTCGGACAAAAATGGAGAATTTCCTGAAGAATATTCCAAGAAACTCGTTCCAGAACTGATGCGAGCACCAAATGCAGAAGTGTATTAACGTTAAAGGGAACTACTTTAAAGATGATTGCGTAGGTACAATAACATATTGGAAGAAGTTTTTTTTTTTCTTTGTGTCTCATCTCGTGAACCATTCCATGTCATTAGGGTTTTTCTTCTTTTTTTTCAAGCTAAACAGCAATGTTTCGCTACTGAAGCATTTTCAAACATAATCCTGATTTTGCCAAAAAAAATTAAACCAATCAATCAACTATAATCGGCATCAATTAACCTGATATGTTTATTTATATGTTATATGATATGTTGATGATAAAATGTAAATTTGGTGATAAACAAATTTGCTACTAAAACCGACCAACAAATATTTCTTTTGGTATCGGAGATTACAATTTCAAAGCATTGGAAAATACTTAAGGATTTTTTCCAAGCTTTGCGGAATTCATAAAGGAAAAAAATGGATCAAGGTAATATAAGAACAATTCCCAGACTATTCTGCTATCAGAATTCAATGGAGTTCAAAAATTCAATCTATAAAGGTGGTAATTAAACAATGTGAAAAAGTGTTGAATCTGCAGGAATCGATACTTTCGTTGGTGACTTCAACTTTTACTGAACTTGTTTCACAGGAGGTTACTTTAGAAGGAAGTGAACTTGAAAAGATGAGATATGACTTTCAAGAAACTCAAGTGTTGATGGCAAAAGTAACAAGTTTAATGGAATCTCTGAAGAAAGATTAAGGCCAGGCTAAAGATAAACTAGAGTTCATTGCTTCATATCTCTCTGAACACGATTGTCAGAGTGAAGTGAGGGAAACCCAGGATCTCATCGCATTCTTTGAAACAATGTTTTCGTCAACCTACGAAACAGTAAATCCGTTTGAAAATGCTGTAACTGGAATTAAAGAAAGATTCAATCTGTAGGGATGATAGTTGAGCAATGTGAAACTGTGTTGAATCGGCAGGAATCTATAGTTTCGTTAGGTGTGATTCAAGTTTTACTGAACTCGTTTCACGGGAGGTTACTTTACAAGGAAGTGAACTTGAAAAGATGAGAGATGACTTTCAAGAAACTCAAGTGTTCATGGCAAAAGTAACAAGTTTAATGGAATTATGAACAAAGATCAAGGCCAGGCTAAAGATAAACTGGAATTCATTGCTTCATATCTCTCTTGAACACGATTGTCAGTGTGAAGTGAGGGAAACCCAGGATCTCATCGCATTCTTTGAAAAATGTTTTCGTCAACCTACGAAACGTAAATCCGTTTGAAAATGCTGTAACTGGAATTAAAGAAAGATTCAATCTGTAGGGATGATAGTTGAGCAATGGAAACTGTGTTGAATCGGCAAGAAACAATATTTTCGTAAGGTGATTCAAGTTTTACTGAACTCGTTTCACGGGAGATTACTTTACAAGGAAGGGAACTTGAAAAGATGAGAGATGACTTTCAAGAAACTCAAGTGTTCATGGCAAAAGTAACAAGTTTAATGGAATCTATGAAGAAAGATCAAGGCCAGGCTAAAGATAAACTGGAGTTCATTGCTTCATATCTCTCTGAACACGATTGTCAGAGTGAAGTGAGGGCAACCCAGGATCTCATCGCATTCTTTGAAACAATGTTTTCGTCAACCTACGAAACAGTAAATCCGTTTGAAAATGCTGTAACTGGAATTAAAGAAAGATTCAATATGTAGGGATGATAGTTGAGCAATGTGAAACTGTGAAGAAACAATATTTTCGTAAGGTGATTCAAGTTTTACTGAACTCGTTTCCCGGGAGGTTACTTTACAAGGAAGTGAACTTGAAAAGATGAGAGATGACTTTCAAGAAACTCAAGTGTTGATGGCAAAAGTAACAAGTTTAATGGAATCTATGAAGAAAGATCAAGGCCAGGCTAAAGATAAACTGGAGTTCATTGCTTCATATCTCTCTGAACACGATTGTCAGAGTGAAGTGAGGGAAACCCAGGATCTCATCGCATTCTTTGAAACAATGTTTTCGTCAACCTACGAAACAGTAAAACCGTTTGAAAATGCTGTAACTGGAATTAAAGAAAGATTCAATCTGTAGGGATGATAGTTGAGCAATGTGAAACTGTGTTGAATCGGCAAGAAACAATATTTTCGTTAGGTGTGATTCAAGTTTTACTGAACTCGTTTCACGGGAGGTTACTTTACAAGGAAGTGAACTTGAAAAGATGAGAGATGACTTTCAAGAAACTCAAGTGTTGATGGCAAAAGTAACAAGTTTAATGGAATCTATGAAGAAAGTTCAAGGCCAGGCTAAAGATAAACTGGAATTCATTGCTTCATATCTCTCTTGAACATGATTGTCAGAGTGAAGTGAGGGAAACCCAGGATCTCATCGAATTCTTAGAAACATAATCTACGAAACAATAAATCTATTTGAAAGTGCTGTAACTAGAATTAAAGAAAGAGTGCGTGCTCTTGCGGAAACGTACAGTTCCACCAAATCGGGTGAATGAAAAAAACTTTGTTGAATGGCAATATTGCTTAGTTCACGATTTTAATTCAATTTCACTGTGTCATAGAATGTATGTTTATATATATTCTCATTTTTCTTTAGATAATAACAAATATTGTCAACTTGAAAGAGTACTCGTATCTAGTGGCATAGAATTTTAGTTCGGTTCCCACTCACATCAGTGGTCTGACCGTAAGTCTACACAACTACATTAAAGTACTAAAAATATTTCATGAAAGAATTTTTAAAAAAAGCCTGAATTAGGAAGTGATGAATAGCTGTTGCGGAGAGACTATGCTCCTGCTAATACGGACCCTATCTGCTAAGCGGTTTCTGACCAGCAAAAAACATTATTGTTATGGGGCATCCTACTTATTCACTTTATTTAGATCCATGTGACTTTTTTTATTTCCTAAAGTTAATCTTGCATAAGAGAAACCCATTTTACCTCAGTTGAAGAGGTTCGGACAAAAATGGAGAATTTCCTGAAGAATATTCCAAGAAACTCGTTCCAGAACTGATGCGAGCACCAAATGCAGAAGTGTATTAACGTTAAAGGGAACTACTTTAAAGATGATTGCGTAGGTACAATAACATATTGGAAGAAGTTTTTTTTTTCTTTGTGTCTCATCTCGTGAACCATTCCATGTCATTAGGGTTTTTCTTCTTTTTTTTCAAGCTAAACGGCAATGTTTCGCTACTGAAGCATTTTCAAACATAATCCTGATTTTGCCAAAAAAAATTAAACCAATCAATCAACTATAATCGTCATCAATTAACCTGATATGTTTATTTATATGTTATATGATATGTTGATGATAAAATGTAAATTTGGTGATACACAAATTTGCTACTAAAACCGACCAACAAATATTTCTTTTGGTATCGGAGATTACAATTTCAAAGCATTGGAAAATACTTAAGGATTTTTTCCAAGCTTTGCGGAATTCATAAAGGAAAAAAATGGATCAAGGTAATATAAGAACAATTCCCAGACTATTCTGCTATCAGAATTCAATGGAGTTCAAAAATTCAATCTATAAAGGTGGTAATTAAACAATGTGAAAAAGTGTTGAATCTGCAGGAATCGATACTTTCGTTGGTGACTTCAACTTTTACTGAACTTGTTTCACAGGAGGTTACTTTAGAAGGAAGTGAACTTGAAAAGATGAGATATGACTTTCAAGAAACTCGAGTGTTGATGGCAAAAGTAACAAGTTTAATGGAATCTCTGAAGAAAGATTAAGGCCAGGCTAAAGATAAACTAGAGTTCATTGCTTCATATCTCTCTGAACACGATTGTCAGAGTGAAGTGAGGGAAACCCAGGATCTCATCGCATTCTTTGAAACAATGTTTTCGTCAACCTACGAAACAGTAAATCCGTTTGAAAATGCTGTAACTGGAATTAAAGAAAGATTCAATCTGTAGGGATGATAGTTGAGCAATGTGAAACTGTGTTGAATCGGCAAGAAACAATATTTTCGTAAGGTGATTCAAGTTTTACTGAACTCGTTTCACGGGAGGTTACTTTACAAGGAAGTGAATTTGAAAAGATGCTAAGATTTTCATCAAACTGAAGAGCCGATGACAAAAGTTAAAATTGGTGGAATCTATGAAGAAAGTTCAAGGCCAGGCTAAAAATAAACTGGAGGTTATTACTTCACCTATCTTTGAACAGGATTGTCAGAGTAAAGTGAGGGAAACACAGGATCTCATAGAATTATTTGAAACAATGTCTTCGTTAATCTGCGAAACAGTAAATCTGTTTGAAAGCGTTGTAACTGGAATTAACCGGTCATCATGGCTTTGTGGTTAGAACGAACGATTAATAACTAGCCCTGAGTTCGATTCCAGTAATATCGATTTTTCACTGTGCCCATACCACATGCTTAAAAGTATGATTTGTGGTCAGTTTAAGTCCACTTTTGCATAATTTCACATTCAATAGGGTGCTTCTGCTGTTGAAGAGAGCAAGTCATAGAAAAATATCTTAAAGCACTTGAGTTTAGACTCATACTTCTTTGAAGTTGTAAATATTTTTTTAATTTTTCAGAACATGCTTCTGAATTTCCTTTAATTGTGTAATAATAAATGTGTTTCGAAATACTAGGAGCGCAATACTATAACGCATTGAATTCGCTTTTATATGTATTTCTGAGTACTTTTATAGAGCCGCATGGAAAACCAAAATATACTGGAACCAGCACCGAGATTACAAGCATGGACGACTCCCTGATAAATCCCACCGATGCTCAAAAGTTCCACCGAATCTTCAACCTCGAAAGCCAGATCTATTATCAAGCCGACAGACTGAATCTCATCAAGGTAGAGAAGATGAGCCACCGCGGAACGACCGATAGCTACACCGGACTGTTAAAGGACAGAGAAGAAATCCAAGTCTTTCTGGAGAACAACAAGGGTGAGTTGACGTTACTGTTACCTTGCCCACTTAGGAATTGCCACTTTTATGAATCCCAAAAAACCTTGCAGGAACAAATAGTCTTAACTCAACACCTAGTTCTAACAAGTCGTTAGCTGATAAAATCGCGGAAACTCATATTCGCGACGAAACTAACGTTAACTAAGAAAACACTACGAGAAACTCCTCCGACGGGTTCATGTCCCCAACCAAACAGGCAGAAAGAATTAAAATACTCTTAAAATTTTCTCTAGGGGTGGCTGCCCCCGAAACAATTGCAAACCAATTCCAATCTTTCTCTGGAAGCGACACGCATCCGACTTTGGCCAATGCAGCAATGCCAGTTGCCCCCACCCCAAGATCCCCCATAATGCTTAAATTTAAGTCTAACTATAATTTTTTTAATAATGCAAGGATTAAATAGAAAACTCCCTAAACAAGTATCGAAGTTGTCTGGGGAACATCTGAAAATTTACATGACCAATAGTGACGATCATAGGGAAATCACGGATTTCCTGGATCAGAAAAAAGAAGAGCATTATGATGTCACCCCTCTTCTTGCCACCAAAAGATCATAATAAAAGGGTTGCTGATATCCACGGAAATCGACGACATTAAATCCGTATTCAAGGTTGAGAAGGTAGCTCAAATTACCAAATCCAAAACCAAATTTAAGCTCTTTATCTTCATTGTTGAGCTCAAGGAATCACCTGATTCCTTAGACATCTTTGGTCTGAAAACATGCTGAAACCTAGCTATCAAAGTCGACACCTTAAACAGTTGCCATTGCCTGTCTCACAGGTAATGGCAACTTTCATTCCTTCCCTGTTCGAAGGATACGACAACAACAGAAGACCTTTCTTCCTACTGATTCTTTATCGAATTGTGGAAAGGATGAACAAGGGTGCAAACAGTTAACGGATCTTTCAAGTTTCGAATACACATAAAAATATCAAATATTTCTTCCCTTGAGTTTTTTGATGATAATGCCAAACCGAAAATTTTTAACGGACAGACGTAAGATGAGTTTTTTATCAATAAAATTCCTCTGATGAGGTTGTTTTTCTTTTGTAATATCGTAAAGATAACACCTTTGGAAAACGCACAGAAAACACGCTAAAAGCACAGTCCCCAATTCCTCACTCACATTTTGTAGATTGAAAAGAGAAACTCACACGGTAGGCCAAGAAAACGTGATAAATAATGAAGATATAGCTCTTGCTTTGAAAAAAAAAACTTATCGATCTCTGACAAGAAGCTACTTTCGGCATTATTAATTCACTTCCAATGTCGACGATTCTTCTTTTAACATCCAGTTAAACATCCCGTTTAACATCCAATTAAAATAATTTTACTTCTATTCTAGTGTACAATCAGAAATGTTGTGAGATGTAAATCAAACCAATTTTATGTATCCAAAGGTTCCCAAGATCCAATACTTCCAGCAATTGATAAAAGTTTGACGTGAGCTGGAGGAGGTAGGATTAGGCAGCGACTTCGAAGTGGAATGCTCTCAGATCCTTCCTGGTTATGAAAATGATTCTTAAGATGAAGATTCCGAATACGAAATCCAGGATCCGTATCCACAATAATTAGAGCGTGTTAGTGAATCTGCTTTCGCAGATTATATAGCTCATTTAGAAGTTTGTTACTGATGAAAAATTGCGAAATACATTTTATACCAGAAAAATGTATAATAGGGAATAAAAATCGGATAAAAATAAATAGAATGATAAAATATGATTATTTATAGGATAACGTAGCCAAAATATAATATGAATACATGAATTCCTTTAAATTTGAAAAGATATTCCAAATTTGGGTCCCATTCTTTAACATTAAGCGGAGACAAACTTGAGCTTTTTAATGTACTAAGTTGCATTGAAAATATAAGAGAGGAAGATTCTTGAAGCCAAAAAAGCAAGCTAAAAATGCAAAATTACAAAATATATGTTGACCAGATTTCAAAAAAATAATTTCCTTGTTGTTGATCTTTGAGTATGAATGAACTTTTCGGAAGTTTGCTGAAAAGTAGGCATGATTTCCCGTCGCCTTGTTCGACCAATTTCTATTGGTTCTCAGAGGTCACTCTGGATCTTAACTCTTTGCATGGTTCTATTTAGCGTTAGAGCTATGAGTTTTACGAGCTTGTCAGTACACCAAATTCATGCGAAGACTGAATGAGTGATTTTTTGTTTATGCTTATTGTCTCCTAAAATTTGATCATGACTTTCATAGCAAGATTTTTGAAGGGATAACATCTGTAGGCACGTTTTGCTGGAAAGTGAACTTGAATGAAGCGTCACGCTCGGGAATGTAACGCTCATTCGGCTTTTTTCATCTTTCGTCGGAAATCTGCTTTGGACAAGGTCGGTAAGATTCAATAATCCGCGACATACACACCCCTAAAAAGAAATCACGTGACCGAAGGTTTGGGGGGGGGCAGGAGTACTGGGTTTTGAGTAGTACTCAAGTCTTCCTTCACGTATGCTTGTTTTATTAGTTCATCTTCCCACGTGTATTTATTACTCAAAATATATCAGGAAGAATAACTATAAAGAAAGGTACGATATTTATATTTTTGCATAACTTTATTCTTGTGCCATTATTGAATTTCTTTCTTTTTAGTTTTGAGGGCACAATATAATAATTTGATACATTTAAGCCAACATCCTTAATAATGCATAAGTTTAAGGTGTTTTGTTTTATATATGAGAAATTAGTTTTTAAATGTGAAATTAATGTTTTGTTTCTTCTGTCAAATCTTAATAATCTTAAAAAATATTTAAAAAATTATTAATAACTTAACAGAAAGTTGCACACATTTTATAATAATGAATCATTATTGTGTGCCCAAATGGTCATCTAATAAACTTGGCAACCATACGGTTTGGTGTTTTGTTTCCTAAAAGATGAACAGTTGATGTTAATTTCTAAAAAGGACAATTACTAGGGAATTTGAAAATCAGATGACATTTCACAATAGAGGAGTATCACGTTTTAAAATAGATAACGGGTTATTGAGCTTATAATATAAAATTTGAATGCTACGATTACAAATATAGATTTGTTGTAGAAAAAAAAATCAATTTCGATTCAGAAAATGTCGAAGGGAAATTTATTTCAGACTTTTGGATAAAGGAGGTTTAAAAATGTTCACAGATATTGTTGCGAAAATCCATTCAACGCAACATTTTATTTTTAATTTGTATATCGAAAAGATTCGGATTAAAATATCTCAAATTGGATTGACAATTATCTGGCTTTGCAAGCATAACAGAAGCCTATATGGAATTACATGAATTGTGGAATTTCTTGAATTCATGTCATTCATTTTCTGTAAACTGTAACACGCTTGCATTTTCATATTTAAAAAAAATATTCATTACATTAGGAATAAATGCTTAAATAATTATTCAAAATAGCGCAGAATAATCGGAAAATGAAGAAACAAGTTCGATATAAAGACTTTTTTTAAAAAATCGGTAAATTTTCTTTCTTTTTTTTGGCTTCTCTAGTCGCCAAGGGAAGCATTAGAGTTGCAAAATGTTGTAAAAGGTTATAAAACTTAAAACAATCACAGATATCTTCACAAACTTCATTTCCACAAAAAAGGGAATATCAATATATTCTTTGAACTGTCAAAGTTTACGTGCACATGCTTTGGATCTCGATGACAGTGTTATGCAACATGTAACTATATTACTTGTAACAGAAACTTTGATAAATAATGAAGAAAACACAGAGATGTTCCAAATTTTCATTGTATTACTAAATTCCAAAGACGCAATCACAAAGCTTCTGGAGTTGCTATATATAAAAATAAGGGAGATACGACAACTTATGTCATTTCAGAAAAATGTATGTAGAATCAAATACTACTGTATCATTTGAGTTGAAGTATCAGAGACATTAGTACAACAAAATGTAGAGCAGAAAATAGACAAGTAATCTAATGGTTACTATTTATATTTCACCAAATCAAAGTGTAGAGATAATTATAGAATTCACGAAAATTTAGTTGCCTACACTGAAGCCGGATCAACTCTTCTAAACAAATTGCCCATAATTTTAAGTTTCAGACTTTGCAGATTTTTCAAAATAAAAAAGCCTTTAGTGGATTTCTTAAAATCAAAATTCAATTTAACTATGTCAAATGATCCAAATGAAAGCACGACAAAGTACAGAACAACGCTTGGCAGTTTTTGTTTTTTTTAGATATTTAAATAATTTTAAATCTTAAAGTATTTCTAACCTATTTCAGCTACCATAAACCGGTTGGATTGTCGAATCGGCCACTTATCCCGCCAAGGGTTTTCTCGCCAAATCGATAACTGCGCCAAATGTGGTAACCCTCCTGATTTTGCTATCTTTTGAGGGAGAAGTCGGATCAACAGAATTTCGCGCATGCGCAGTACATTTCTTTAATTTTAACAGTTTTCGCCGCAATTTCGCGCATGCGTAGCAAATTTCTGTTTTTGAACATTTTACTCGGAAAAGTAATTAACTTTAACCGGATCATTTCGCGCATGGGCAGTACATTCTTATTAGTTTAAAAATTACCGTTTTTTATTATTGACCATGCGCAGTACATTTTTTTTAGCGGCCTTTTTGTTTTTCCAACCGGCGCTTTCTCACTTGCTCCGGACGTTTCGTTGCTACAGCTGATTTTTGGCCTTCGTTCCTTCGGTGTGGAATCGTTTATTCAGGTAATTTTAATTATTTTTCTCTACATTAATTTTTACAGATTATCACGATGTCCAGCGATGCTATTAGAGTGAATGTTAATGAATGTATGGCAAAGTATGATGAGTATTCGGAAAGGTTTTTTGCTCTCTTACCTGTTTTTGGTAAGAAAGCAGTTTTGGAATGGTGCATGAAAGAAGGTTTGATTGGATCATCGTATGTATGTCCGAAATGTGGAGAGCGTATGGAATTGAGAGAAAGGACGGGAAAGAAAGTTAATGATGGTTTTGAATGGTATTGTAGGAATCAATCGAGTGTAAAAGAAGATAATCATTATGTGTCTCGGAGTGTCAGAAAAGGGCCATGGTTCGAATTGAGTAACATGGATATGTGTACTGTTTTACTAGTGATGAGAAAATGGTTTGGTAGGTGCCCGCAGAAATATGCCGTCGCAAACCTGGGTGTTGGTTCACACACGGCTGTCGATTGGTACAATTTCTGTCGGGAAGTTTGTATACATGTTTTGATAAGAGATAGTTGCAAGATTGGGGGAGTGGATCAGGTTGTTGAGGTGGATGAAAGTAAATTTGGGAAAATGAAGTATGCAAGAGGAAGACCCGTGAAAGGAAGATGGGTGTTTGGAGGGACTGAAAGAAATTCGAACAAATGTTTTTTTCGAGTTGTGCCACGTCGTACGAAAGAATGTTTGCTTGCGGTCATTAAAGAATGGGTGTTGCCGGGTACCACAATCATTTCGGATTGTTGGGCATCCTACAATTGCTTGCAAGATGAAGGTTTTCAGCATTTGAAGGTTAACCACAGTCTGACGTTTGTGTGTCCGGTAACAGGTGCGCATACTAATAGCATTGAGGGCTCGTGGAGCGGAATCAAACGTTTCCTCGGAAATACGACAAATCGAACGGAGGAAATGTTTGATTCTTATCTGCATGAATTTATGTGGAGAAGAAGAAATTTCCACTCCGGGGTTGCGAACGAAGTATTCAAACGGTTATTAGCGGACGTCGCTAGTGTTTTCCCCCCTTTGCTACAGGACAGAACGCCGGAGCAGGAAATTATTCCGAACGATGACGATGTTCAGCCGGGCACATCATCATCGTAAATGTCAGCAAAAAACACCTTTTTTTAAGGTAAGTTAAATTATTTCCATTTTTAAATCACATAATTTTTGCAATAATTTTCAGTTTCAAAACTTTAAAATGCTATTTTTTAATGATTTCTCTTCCGCCATCTTGAATTTCGCGCTCCGGCGTTGCGTGTTGTGGTAGGGTTGCTACTCAAAACACAACACGCAAAAACACGCCAAATTGGCGATTTTTCAAAATTTGGCGGACCAGTGGCCGATTCGACAATTTCACCCATAAACCTATTGTTTTCATCTTAGAATACAATTCACAAATTATTGTATATTTCGCAAAAAAATACTTTGTGAATAGACATATAAATAATTTCTACTATAAATAGCAATATCTACTTGTTTTTTTATCAACCTAACTAATCCCTGAAATAACATTACAAAATTACACGATAGAAGTTATCACTTCTATCGTGTGGTAATAAGCACAATCACTTTTTTAAGAGGTAGGGGCATTATCCCTACGCCCAACCCCCAACCTGGAGGACCAGTCCCCTGATATAATCCCCAGGGGCAGGGTACTCGGCTATACCCCCGAGCACTGGGTACCCATTTTAGTCGCCTTTTACGACATGCATGAACTACATTGGGACTATTCTTTCACACCCGGTCACCACACGGGTAAAAGGATAAATAATAGCCAAACCTTTTTTGATAAGAAAGATTGACCAAAAGTATAGGATGTTAATTGTTAACGTCAGTAAGACATACTCACGATAAATATATTATAGAAAATAAAATTGTTTCTTCTAACATATATATATATATGTATATATATATATATATATACTTATATATTCTAACATATATAAGTATCGTTACCTTATATGAATTATATATATATATATATATATATATATATATTACAGATATTCTAGACGAGACATATCTTAATTCGAATTTTAAAGAAGGATGTTATATATATATAATTGGCACATTTTAAGGAATCCCAAATTGGAATGGAATGTTGAATTCTAGTTGAACCCCTTTGTTTGGCGATGAAATAAAAGTATGTTCAAACTGACTCGATAGATCCAGTTTGCACTTTGTTATGCATACAAATAAGGATTATGGTTAAATTAAAATTGCATGTTAGTGTTGATGTTTCTTAAGAATTTAATGGTAAGAAAATTTGAGCTTTGTGTATGTATATAAATATTTCGAACAATCAAAATAAGGAAGTATCACAGACGAAAACAAAGAACTTGGAAAACAAAAACACGATAAGAATATTAAGACCATGAAAAGGAAATGAAAATTCTAATTTGTATTCGTAACAAAATTCAATGTAAGTATTTATTGGCTAGTATGATTAAGTGTTGATGAAAATTTGCAGTTTATTTTAGATGGTTTGATGTTCATCCCTGAAATAGATTTTTATCTAATATCGAAAATTTTCAAGAGACTACAATGTTACACATATATGGATAGGAGACTCATACAAATTATTATACGAGTTCCATAAATTTGTTTTGCATCCACCAGTGGCCACAAATATGATGATAAATATAAAGTCATGGAACGCAGCAAGAAAGGTAGCATACACCAAAATTTAACAGAATACAAGTTCGTAAATTAATGAAATTCTTGATCCATAATAAAGAGCCTTAATTATGTCTGTTTTCATGAATACAAAGATTAAATAATGGTAGTTGAGTGGAATAACAAGGCTGAAATGGTCTGCAGTTTTTTCATAACAGCAAGATAACTAAATATTACACAGATGAAATCATTCAATTCACGCAGCAACTTGATGATAATAAAGTAAAAAAAAAGATCTTGAATTAATAGATAATTCAAACTAAAAAAAATAGTAAGATCCGCATTTTTCATCCATAGTATTAAATGTTTTAATGTATGCTCACATATGCTTACAAAGCGTTGAAATAAAATGCATGTATTTGAGAAAGTTGAAATCAGGTTTATGATTTGAATTGAAGGAAATTGTTAAACTCAGATGAAAGTTAATATAATAACATGCAGTACACCCTCTTCATTCTAAGAAAGAATTTTTTAAAAGCAGCCTTGCTAGGAGGAAAATAGAAGTTTCCCGTTTTTTTTAATTAAGGTGAAATTCATCGAATTAGAATTTTTTTACAGAAAATGAAGATAAATTCTTAAGCAATAGTTATACAGTAAAGATGCATTTTAAGCAATTTGTTATAAATCTGAATTAAACGATACAAAACATGTTTTTTCTTCACTGAAAAATCAGATTGGCAAAGGGATTAGCAATATTTCTATAACAGTCCTCCCAACAAGTGTTTTAATCACACGTCTCAATAACTTCACATTAAAGATAGACTAAAGCAAATAATATAAAACAATTATCCATACAATTTTTTTATTGAAAATATTATATGGCTATCCAATGCTAGTAATGCACACATTTGCATGTATTATATACAAACTAAGCTGATTGGAGACAGTTCATTACTTTTTCTTATTGGCTTTTTCAGCCGCCTTTGTTACTTTGCCACCAGATACATCGGTTGGTGTGACAGATTTGATGACTCCTACAGCCACTGTTTGCCGCATATCACGAACAGCAAATCTTCCGAGGGGTGGGAAATCAGTGAAGGTTTCGACGCACATTGGTTTACTGGGAACGAGATCAACAATAGCAGCATCCCCTGATTTGATGAACTTAGGTTCATCTGAAATATAAATTAAAATGATTAACAGGGAAGTATTTGAGTATCTCTATGAAAAAAGAAACAGTACTATTTTAAATATACATATAATTGCAGCATATCGTGGTTTCGATTACTAAGGAAGAAGCTTTTTGGTAAAGTAATTTTTTTTACAGAAAATGTGTCCTTTTTCCTTAAGCATTTTCTAACATATCGCTAATAAAAATTTAGTTTTAACATTGTGATTTTAAGACAATATAACTTAAATACTTATTTTATAATACCATAAAAACCGGTGTATAACGCGTACACTAATACTTTCAAGTTTTTTTTAATTTTGGGGTATATTCGCCGTATAACGCCAAGCCCCCTTTTTACGAAGAAGTCTGAAATATTAGTTTACATTGCTCTTATGTGCTTGGATGTCATTTATATATATTCGAGGTATTACCCCAAACTTTTAACTAAATAGTTTTCTTCAAGAACTACAACTCTTTTAGTTCATAAAGCAATGCATTGCTTTTAAATAAACTGTTTTCCGATGCATGTATAAGTAAATTTTTTTAATTCCCATCTCTTTTATTATTTTTAAAGCAATGGTTTTTATACTCAGTATATAACGTGTGCTCTTATGTTTCGATCTTATTTTTTGAGTTAAAAATGCGCGTTTTGCGCCGGATATTACTTAGGTGAACTTAATAAGGTTACTTATACCTATTAGGGTGTTTTCCGTCTTTCTTTTTTTGTGCATGCTGGCTTTTTAATCAATATATTAACTATCACAACTACTTTTCACAAGCAAAATTTTTGGATTTGTAGAAGAAATGAGCTCAAATGTTAACTGATTAAAAAACATCAATACTATTGTAATAGTGTTGTTAATTTTTATGCATTTAAATTATAAAAATTATTGTAACAAAAACAGAAATGTACCTTCTATTTTCTTTCCACTTCGTCGATCAATTTTCTCTTTAATTTTGTTGAACTTGCAGGCGATATGAGCTGTATGGCAATCAAGGACTGGTGTGTAGCCATTGCAAATCTGTCCTGGATGATTCAGCACAATTACTTGAGCACTGAACTCTGCAGTAGCCTTAGGAGGGTGGTCTTTGCTGTCTCCACATACGTAACCTCTTCTCAATTCTTTCACTGACACGTTTTTCACATTGAAGCCGACATTGTCTCCTGGAATGGCTTCAGTTAATGCTTCGTGGTGCATTTCAACAGACTTGACTTCAGTGGTCAAGTTGCAAGGAGCGAATGTAATAACCATGCCTGGTTTGATGACACCTGTTTCAACTCTTCCAACTGGCACTGTTCCAATACCTATGTAATTTTTTTTTTTAAAAAATGGATAATTTAGTAGAGGAAGAAATATTTTAAAACATTATGATAGTCGTCATTCAACTATGTTTCACGGAACCCAGGGGTTCCCCAGATCTACAATAAAACAATCAAGAAGAAATAAATCTGTAATGCAAAATAAATTCACGTTCTGTGTGAAGTTTGTATAGTTATAAGTATCTAAGGCTTATCCTATTCATTAAAACTAAAAATTTTATTTATACAATAGCTTTATTTTGCAACTTTTTAAACTTTTATTATAATATAACCAAAAAAAAATATTAAAACGTTTTACTTTTATATACTTACTACCAAATTATGAATATTCTATTGTTTACTATCTCGGGTTCCATAAGATAATTTTATACTCGTCAGTTAGCACAATATCTTACAAAACTAAATAGTTTTCTAATGAAAAATGCACTTTTTTGCATTTGGGAAAGAAACACCTATAATGACGGAGAGGTAACAACTTATCAAGAGATTTGATATTAAAATCTAAATTTAACAAGAACTTCTAAAATTTAAGTTGCAAATTCATACAAAATACCCTGGATTTCTTCCAGAGCTATAAACATTTTAACATTCAGAGAAGCACGTTGCAATGCACAAGGGGGCAGCATATTCTGCCCACATGTAGCGGGTCATCTTTTCTTGGCCTTTTCTGCGACATTTCCTACATCATTTTTAGTTGGAATCAATCTTTGGCTTATGATTTCCCACACTGGCTAAGCACGCATCATCCGGAATAACACAATTCTTTGCTTGGGAACTAGCAGGGAGTCCTTTCCGTTTTCTTGAGAAATGTCCGCCTATTAAATGACGAGCTAATGCTAAACTGAATGTTAGGGGGTCTAAACTTGTGTTTCTCTTGTTCACTTGCCACAGTATGAAACTATTTATGATGGTAAGGCGAATAAAAAAATACAAGATTTGATGTCACCATTTTACAGATCTTATTTTGTAACTTTCTTTTTTTTTTTTGAGAGAGAGATTGAAGCGATCAACCCCTCCCATGACATCGATATATACAGGGGCAGCTTTTGGACAAGTACTTGTTCTTTGTCCAATTTACAGATGTCATAATTACTGGATTATGTGCAGTAACACAAAACTGAAACGAAAATTAGTCTTCCCATCGTTATAATAGTAGGGTCAATACATTAAAGAGGTTTTGCGCTCCTCACGGGTGTATTTTGCAAGATCATGTAGATGGGAAGTAATCTTCCCAAGGCCCACGAAAGGGTTAAGTTTGCACCTCTCTCACCAAGCTTCTTCACAATGCCAATGTAGGAGCTTCGACATATTTAACCTGCCTATGTGGGTTTTTAATGGAATTACAACTTGAAACCAAAATTCGGCTGACACCCGTCCACAAAACAAAAAAAGTGAATATATGCATAAATATCATGTGGGATAAATAACTCTAAATTACAGGAGGATTAATCATAATAAAAGTTAAATCATAATGGGTTTTCGGCTTAAAAAGTATAAACTATTTAACTTATCAAACATGTTTAAATCTTTATTTTTACCCCCTATTTTGTAGACATCTTGTAGAGGCAAACGGAGAGGCTTGTCCAAGGGACGGCTGGGAGGCTCCATGGCATCCAGAGCTTGGAGAAGAGTTTTACCTTCAATTTTGGATCCCTTCTTCTCAATGGCCCATCCCTTGTACCAGGGCATGTTGTCACTATGCTCCAACATGTTATCTCCATTCCATCCGGAAATAGGAACAAATGGTACGGTAGTAGGGTTGTATCCAATTTTCTTAATATATGTTGATACTTCTTTTTTTATTTCTTGGAAACGAGACTAAATAAATAAAAAAATAAATAAATAAGTCACCAAAACCTTTCAAAAATTAATCTCAAGTTATTTCTGCAATTTTTCCTCTATTTTTTTTTCATTCTTTTAAATGAGGCTGCCGATTGGTAATTTACCATTGCAGACCTGGAACATTCCCCGGGAATTGCTATCACTTTTTAATGTGGTACCATCTAGGTGGATATCAGTTCTTACAATGTAATTTTGACCCCAAACGAATGAAAATTCTGATTGATTTATAACCAAATTAGGAATGAAAACATTATAATTGAACTAGATTACTTCTTATTGGTTTTATAATTAAAATAAATTAATAAACATGACGGTTGAAATGGGATTTAATAGTTATTGGAAAACCCTAGATACAAGCATTGAAAAAAAAAATTCTAATACAAAATTTTTAGCATTTTAAAATAAAATTGGATCTTTTGATATTCCATACAGTAAGAAACGCATATTTCAAATTCTCTATAATAGATAACTTTGCTTAAACCTTATAATACTAACTTCCAAGAAAACCTGTCCAAAATAAAAATAAAACTAAGTTTGATTTTAAAGTATCAAGTATTAAAAAAAGTATTCTTACAGATTTACCTTTACTGTACAGCAGGCTTGAATATACAGTTAGACTCCGAATTAACGAATGAATTGTTCAATCCCGATGAATTCGTAATATCGGGGTAAAAAAAAAATATGAAAATTTTGCACTTACCTTTCGGAATATCTGTAATAAGCAACTAACTACGCAAAAAATATCGAAGGTTAAAAGAACACACTTTTCATTCAGTGGCTAAAAACAATATCAGTGAATTGTTACCTCTAATTATTTGTAAATGTTAAAATATTGAATATTAGACGTTTGACAATCTTTTATTCCTGACTCAAAAGAATTTTCCAAATTTATGCAAAAAAGAACATACTGCTTTATTTAATCCTTCTGCACGAGGTTTGCTTTCACATTTGCAAAACGATGTAAAACATTAGAAAATGTAACAGTTTTGATTGGAGGTTTAAAAGGAATTTCCTGTCCTATACGAAACTCACACAATAAGTTACACTCATGACTCTGTTACACCTGTAAAATCTGATGTGCTGCACCCTTTCTAGGTGAAATTTCTGCTTTTATAAATCTTCTGTTCCTGACAAAAAGG
This sequence comes from Trichonephila clavata, assembly GCA_019973975.1. Lineage (NCBI taxonomy): Eukaryota > Metazoa > Arthropoda > Arachnida > Araneae > Nephilidae > Trichonephila > Trichonephila clavata. The sequence continues at coordinate 24,911 of BMAO01026170.1, read as the reverse complement.
GCATGCTATTTGAAAATAATTCTAACTTTTCCAAATCCAAACTAATATATATATATATAAATTTGGGCTCTTGAAATAATTCATTAATTTGAGGTTTATTATTCATTAGATAAGAGGTTTCTGCACTATATTTTAGTCGGGAGAAAAGATAAATTCGTTAAATCATGAAATTCGTTAAATTTGGGTTCGGTAAATCGGGATCTGACTGTATATCTAGTTATTTTAAGAGAGTCCGATTAATAAGTCATTAGCTAAAAAAATTGATTGCTTTTTTAATATAGATTCATACAAAAATCCTTAAATAATTGTGTGTTTATTGTACATCTTAGTTAGTTTTCTCATCAATAATCGTTTATGTACGATAGTAAAAACTCCTCATCCAATATGGCCAAAAGGGAAGTGCACATCTTCTGTTCAATTTTAAATCTATTTTTCTTTCCATTTTGAACTTAAAGAGTATTATTTATATCTATATTCATCATTCTTGTAAGAACTATTTGAAATTATAATTTTCAAAACTTAATTCATTAAAGAAAGTAAAACAAAACAAAATTATTTTTAACACAAGGACATAAATTACAAGCTAAATGTTTTGTATTAGTGAATGGTTATACGATTAATAATATTTCAATGTCATTATTACTTCACGTATATTCAAGTTGGTAACTCAAGGCATTTATTTGCATGCATTTTACGTATAATGAATGATTCCCAGAAAGGAATTTTGGTGCTAATTTTTACTATCATTTTCTTCGTAAGCTCAACAGCCATTTGCAGGTCAAGGGTGACTCGCTGATCCCCCTCCAGTTGATCCTATCAGTCACGTTGGCCTTCCGTTGATTGATTGCCATTAGTTTGAGGTCCTTTTCTACATCGTCTAACCATCATGTCGGTGTCGTCCACTACGTCCGGTTCCTTCAATTTTCAAAAAGTTACTTTTTTGGTAGGAAAAGCTTTGACATGTCTATACGCATAGTCCAGCCACCTAATACGCCATAGGTTCCCAAACTTTTTTGTCTCATTTCGGTATTGTGTAGACCCCTACTTGCCGAATATTAAATTTTGACTTCACCCTTTCAAGTCGATATTTGCTGATTGCAAGAAAAGTATTTTTCTGTGCAGGTCAAAAAAAATATTTCATTTGAAAGAAAATCAATTTTTTTCTAATACAAAATAATAACAAAACAAAAAAAATTCCAATTGCTGAAACAATTCGTTAGTTCTGGGTTTTTTATTCGTCAAAGAGGTTTTGGGCTTCATTTTAATTGGGAGAAGAGAAAAATTCGTTAAATCGGTGTCAGACTGTTAACTATTTATTTAAAACAAAAACAAAAAAAAATTAAGCATATAAATGTCGATCCTCTTTATTTCCTAAGTGCAGTTTTAAAATAACTTTATAACGCACAATTTCGATATTTTTCTGTGAAATTTTAACTGTGAACGCGAACATGATAGTAATAATTATAAGAGTATATAAGCAAATTGTTACCTCACTAAAAGGTGGCTCAGAGGTATCCATTTTATTTACACCAACAATCATTTGTTTTACTCCTAGGGTGTAGGCCAACAAGGCATGTTCTCTGGTCTGTCCGTTCTTAGAAATACCGGCTTCAAATTCACCAGTTCCAGCTGCTACAATCAATACAGCACAATCAGCCTGTAAAAGAAAATCAATGCATTTAAAAAAGTTTTATAACTGCTTTTATATAATTTGTATTTCTGCAACATGTTTTGCCTGTAAAAATGATTTGGTATTGATTCCGAAAGGTAATACATGGCAGAAAAATTCGGGAGGAAAAAAACTTTGAGAAATCTCTCTCTGAAGATTATTGCACAATTATGTCAAAATAAATGCATTAACTTATTGTAACTTAAATAATTAATTTCTTTCTCACAGTACGAAGTAGGATTCAAAAGTTCCTGGACTGGATATCCCATAACTTAAAATATTACCAACTGAGTTGCTGTAACACATTCTCCTTTGAAATAAGACCCTTGAATAACAACCCAGTTTAGCCATCTCTTGTAAAGGTCATCGAAACATTTCTGGAATACATTTAATCATCCTTCAACTCAGTCTGCGATGCACACTTATTTTAACCTGCAGATTGATATAGAAGAGCCTGAAAGCGACTTGCCAGTTCAGAAAATAATCTGAAGTCACAGGGAGCAAGATCAGGGGAGTAAGCAGGACTTAGCAAAACAGTTGTTTTCTTTATCGTCCCGTCGTTGTTTGAAGCATGTTCCCTTCCGCTGCAGAAACCTCTTCAATGTTTTCAGAGGTGCTGGAAATCTGCGGACGTCCAGAGCGTTTGTCGTCTATGATACTTTTCTTACTTTGCCTAAAATATACATATAATTCATCATTTCGTAAGTTTAGTAAGTGGCATTCGTTCCCAAAATGAATAAAAAATTTGATGTTCATTCTCTGCTCTTCAAACAACATTTCTTTCAATCACCGGCCATTAAATCATCCACTTACAAAATTCGACGCCATAGATTGTGAATTTATTTGTAATTTTATTTTATGGGCCATCTTATTAGCTTCATAAAAATACCAAGTTTATCATTTTCCGTTCACTAGAACAAACACTACAAGTATTTTAGTAAAAGCAGATGCCATTACTTTAACCAAGATGCCGTACTTTAAAACGCGTTTTACTCGAAATGTGATTTTTTGAAAGTAATCAAACGAGGTCAGTGATTACTCAAAACGTTTTGAATATAATTAACTGAAATTTTTTCTGTAAGTTCTGTATACTAGTAGAATTCTTTTAACTTTCAGTTTTATCAATCACTGTTTTATTACAAAATTGACAGTCCCTTATGTTAATATAACCATTGTTTTTTTAAGCAATTTCATATAATAACTAAGATAAAGTGCTCTAGATTTTGTAAAAATTAAAATCTCTTATCCTTAAGGTCATTTCAAAAATGAATAATATAACATATCAGAATTTAAAATTTTAAAATTTGTTCATAAACCTTTGGTACAGAACGGACCGCGTTTATGCTATTTTTTGTCAATTTTTTACCTATTTTTTCCCATTTTAGTAATAATAGTTTCTTTGTCTCTTCTTAACTTTAGCACATTTTTCTTAAAATGCACTAAACAAATCTAAAAATAACAAAAAAATCCTCTTATCTCCTTTTTGTTGCAACCAGTCGTATACCTTAATTTAGAACAAACCACTTTCAGAAAAGGTTGAGAATGCAGTAACACAAATTATTATCAAACCGCTCTACTCCAAAAACTTTTCTACGTTAAAGGCTCAGTCCGGAAACTTTTGAATCCTACCTCGTTTATAAATGCATTTATCGATAATTTTGAATATATATTTTATTAAAGATAGAAGTAACATTTTTTATTAGAATTATATTTAAAAGATTTTTTTTTAAAGTAAATAATGCTTCGTTTTACAATTAGTTGGCTTTTACTTAGGGCTATTGTTTTTCCTATCAAGTTGGAAAAATTCTCTCTCTCTCTAGAACTAAAAGGAATTAAAGGAAAAACAGAGATATAAAATAATTGATAATATTAAGGTTATTATAGATGATTTTATATCAAGCAGATCAAATACTTCATGTTAGGTCTTAATAAAAAAGGAAATTGTAATGTTGCATGAAATCTTATATAAGGAGTACTGTAAGGTGTGTCATGCAGTTCACATCATTAAAGACATTAATAACTCTTTAGTTAATAAATTCAATATAAATATTGATAAATTTAATGAACCTACTACAGAATACTGCACTTTATTATTCATGAATAAAACATTTGATTAAGTTAATTTTTCTAGTGGAATTAATAGACATTTGTCACTTTTTCCTGTTAGGAATGTAATTGTTAAATAAAAGCTTTTAAAAATAATAAACGATGGACAGATTTACCTTTAATTGCAATAATAGATCACCTTCTCTTGACATAGATGACTAAATGCAAGAGCTATCGTGAATTTATTGATAGCTATCATAAACATATAGTAACAGGCAATTTAAATATAATCAAGGATGGAATTTTTAAAAGATATCATGAGTAAAGGCACTGTTGTTGTTTCTAATCCCTCAGAGATCTAGCGGCAGCTAGATCAGATCCATGATATCGTGAACTCATGCGAAGTCAAGCACCACTAGAGGACTTTCATAAACATCCGCCAGAGCGAACCCCAAGCAATCCAGGATGTGATTGGGGGATGCTGGCTTCAGATTGCATTTTTTGCACAATGAAAAGACTTTGCGTCCCGAGTCAAATGTCATGTTTTTTAAATGTCCTTTATGAGTCTTGAGATGGCCGTTTGATCATTTCTGTCACCTCCAAATTCTAATGCTTCACCCGGGGTCTTCCTACTGAACCAAGGATGGGCGGGAGGGGTGAGCCAGTCTTGTCTGACTGCTTTTTTCTTTATAGAGAAAATTTCTTTATATGTTAATTTGTAGACCCGGTTGAGAGGCTCAGAACAACCTCTTTTAGCCAAGATGTCTGCAGCATCGTTCCCTTGGATGTTAACATAAGAGGGAATCCACTGAAAGTGGACTTCCCTTCCTTTGGCTAGATTTCTAAGATGGGTTATAATTTGTATTCCCACGAAGTCGCATATATTGCTCCAGTCCTGTAGATAATGAATTGAGCTCCGACTGACAGTAAGGACCCAAATGTTATTAGAATTAATGCCGTCAAGGATGACCTTTAATCCTTCATTTATGGAAATTAGTTCGCTTCTGAATACCAAAGTTTTCCGGGTTGCGTCTAGAAAGCTGGACTGAAAGATTTTTTATAAAGACACCACTTCCAGCGTTGTTCAAATCGTCTTTACTGCCATCTGTATAAATCAAAATGGAATCACTCGGAATGCCATCTAGGACTTCCAGAGCCAACTGTCTTAGGTAATCGAGAGCATCTGAGTTCTTGTTCGTGACGGACATAAGTTTAGTATGAAAGTAAACTCCGGGTAGGCCATCAATCGGGTTCACACAAGGTCCTAGAGAAGATCGCTCTACAGAAAGGGAAATTAAAAAGATTTTTGGATGCGAGATGAAAGGTAAGTCTAGTTAGAATCATCTTCTCCATAACTTTGCAGGGAATACTAGTTAAGGCAACAGGTCTATAACCTTCAGGAGCGGTTACTTTTTTGTCAGGTTTCTGTATTGGTATAATGGTTGCCTTTTTCCAGTTCCTGGGGAGTCTACCTTTGTTCCAAGAGAGATTAATAATGTCAAGCAGTCTCCGTAGAGCCATCTCACCAAGATGTGTAATCATCTGTCCATAGATGCCATCTGGGTCTGGAGATTTAGAAAGATTTAAATCTCTAATTGCATGTTCTAATTATTGCAGAGAGAAAGCATAATTGAATAAGGGATTCCCTGCCTTGATTGTGCGGTGTCCATGTGCTAAGTTTCTTGCTCTGTACTCAGTGGCTCTATCTTGGGGAGTAAAGGACAGTTTTTACTTATACTCTTGTAGTGTAGCCCCAGTATGTCAGCGGCTTCTTTATTATTATGGGGAGTGCTTCCATCCTGGGCCAAAATGGTATTGCATTTCTCAGTTTGAGGTTGACTTGTCAATACCCTTGACCAGCTTCCACAATGTAGAGTCGGGGGATCTAGAGTCAAGGGAAGCACACAATTCGCTCCATTTCTGCCTCTTAAAAAGTGCGTTCTTTCTTTTAATCTGTGCATTGACTTTATTCATTTCAGCCTTGTTAGATGCTGTATAATTGACAGATAAGAGATTCGACAATTCTTCTCTCTCTTTCAAAAGGGGTTTCAAGGTATCAGAATTGTGAGAGAAAAATGGGGTGTACTTAAAGACCTTGCCCCGAGGGACCGACTGTTTCGCAGCTTCTATATATATTTACAAAATTGGTCCAATTTTCATTGATGTTATCTGATAAGGGTGAAGTTTTCACTCCAGAATTTGTGAGATCTTCGTACTTCTTCCAGTCAGCTTTTCTGAAATTAAAGTGATTCCTTTTATCTGTAAGTATCTTGTTTTATGCCCCACTTCAATAAGGATGGGATTGTGAACGCTTCCTATATTGTTTAAAACAGTCCATCTGCAGTGGGGGTAAATATCTGGACTGACGATGGAAATGTCTAAAGCTTCCTTGGTGTTGTAGCTATAGGACGAATGCGTGGGGGAACGATCATTGAGGAACATAAAACCTCTGTCATCCACAAGGTTAAGTAGTTCATTTCCTTTTGGATTACTATTAGAGCAACCCCAGTTGGGATTTAGCGTTCAGATCACCCAGAAAAATTGTATTATTGTCAGACCATTGGAGCAAACTATCAGACAGATTTGAAGAGTCAGGTGGATAGTAAGAGTTGAAAACTTTAATGATTTTACCCCTCCAAGGGAAAGAAATGCCCTGTATTTCTGGTTTGGAGTTATTTAACGGTGGAATTTCAATACTTTGACAATGTATGTTCCTCGTTAGGAAGGCTAGGCCCCCTCCAGCACCCCCAGTGCATCTATCTGTACGACAATGTTAAATCCTTTGATCTTCAGCTTAGAGGAATCTCTCAGCTTGGTTTCCTGAAGAGCGATGACCTGAACGTCGTATGGTTCAGCTCCATCCAGGAGTTGGTCAAGTTTTATCTTTGTGGCTCCAGTGCTTAGGCCGTTAACGTTACATTGCAAGATTTTAAGAGGCCTATATTTGTATGGAGATTGTAGCATATTTCTCGGACGAGGCCCTCTTCCTAAACTACGAACGCGTCTCTGTTTATCCAGCGCGACAGACGATGCTGTATGACTCTTTAAAGGCGACATCATGGAGAAGGTAATGAGCAGCGTCTGTTAGTACAGAGTACCTGGAGCACCAAAGGTAGAACACTGACTTAGCTCCAATGCCTAGCAGACCTTAGCTGAGCATAGTGGAACGGCCTTCACGCCTTGGGTGACCCTACCAGGAGATTACTCTCCCGACGTACTTCACCCGTTCCGCCCAGGTACACCCCCTCGCCGACTTTGAGGCGGCCTGCAGGACTTGAGGGGGAACTAGTTTTAGATTAACAATTTCTAACAACAATAATACTGTTAAAAAAACAAATTAATAATGGTATAAATAATTTTAATCTGCATTAATAACTAAATCTGCATTTAATTATGGTTTGCCTTTAGAGGGGCATTTGATGAATTTAAGTACCATATTTTAAAAAACTTGATGAAATTTAAGTATCATTCTAAATCAGTATTTACTTATAAAGATGTAAAAAAGAAAATTTATGATTTACAAAAGAATTTTGCCATTGTTTACATAAACAAAGTGCTTGGAAATTATGATATAATTTGTAAATATTTTTAAATGATTAATGAACACTTTTTAAACAATGAATCTTTTAAAAGATTGGACTTGTCAGATAAAGAAATTAACAATCGAATTATTACTAAATATAGAAAATTGAGTGTTTCCATTCATAAGATTAAGTTTCCATATATATTTTTAGCCCCTAAATTCCATAAAAATCCTGTTAAATTTAGAACAGTAACAAATGGTTTTAAAACTTATATCACTACTGCAGGTTAAATGATGCATAACATTATACAAAACTTCATCAATAAGCAATGTAATAAAGCAATAATTAAAAATAGTAAAGATTTCTTTAAAAATAAAAATATTTATTCAGTTCATAGTTATGACTTTGAAAATCTTTTTAATTCCATTGATATCAATGATATAAGTAGGGTAGTCTTAGATAATCATAGTAATTATAACCTTAATACTAATTTACAAAAATTTAGAATTTTTATATATTTTGTCTTAAAAGAAACATACATTAATTTTAATGGTTCTCTGTACAAACAAACCTTAAGGTTTGCCTCAAGGTGGACTGCTAGCAATAGTTTGGCTAATTTATATTTAACTTTAACGAAAATAATTATATTATTAATAATGATTATTACATATTTAGATACATGGATGACCTAATTATTTTTGGGGAAAATAATAATTTAAACCCAAATATTACTTTTTATCCGAATTATTTAAAGCTGATTAAAATTAATTGTAATCCAGATAGAACTAATTATTTGGATGTTTCATTGTATATTAAAGACTATAAATGACATAGCAATATTTTTGATAAAAGAGATGATTTTAATTTTAACATTCTTAAAGTGCCTTACTGGAATTTCAATTTATCTATATCAAAAAATAGAAATATTTTCAATTATTTTATCGTAATAGCGTATTATAGCTAGTGATAAATTTAATATATATTTAAATTTTAATAACTTTATTAAACATTGTGTGGAACATGGATACCCTCCTAAATTTATAAAAAGTTACCTAACAGTTAAATAAAAAGTATGTTATTAGTGGTACAGTTAATCGATAGATGGTGCCTTTAGCTAAGTAAATTAACAATATTATATTTTATTTAAAACTGTATGTCTCGGTGGTACTTTTATTCTCTATAAATTTTAAAACAAATTAGTTTTTAAAATGTGAATATATATAGTATTAATGTTATTTTATCAAAACTTAATAGTTTTATGCTTTACTTTTATTGAACTTTCCATTGCCCTGGAATGTTTTTTGCTGTACTCACGTGGTAAGTCTTTATCTAATAGTTTTAACTTTAATTTTAAAATATTATAGTAATTATTATAGGCTATATATAATATTATCGTTTTACATTAATATATTATCGTTTATTTGTAATAATAGTTAAACTTCTCTAGAAATTTCTTGCTTTCCCTATGGCCCAGAGTATTGGAAAATTCAGGTGAAGGTTAGCTGGTCGGAGAAACATTGTTTAAACCTGCAATCCTGATTCCTAAGGCCAGGAGTTTGCTCTAATACTACTGTGGCTAAGACTATTCTATCATGACTATAGTTATCTTAGGTTTATAACTATTTTTGTTTATGTATATATATGTATATATAAATTTAGTTTTAGTTAATCTCTATAAAATTGTGTAGTGTAAAAATTTAAATAAATATTTTAAGCTTACAATCAAATATATTTCTTTTTATATTTTTTTTCAGTGTTGATTGACTAAATTTATATCATAGAAATTTAATTAATTTGTCTTCCTTCCATATATACATATGTATGTATACAATAATTTTATTTTACTTACATATCTTTATCATAAAAATGGTATGAAAATAAACTGAATTTATTTAAATTTTCTTAAAAGATATCTATGGCATTTTGTTGAATGTAAGCGGTTTTAAAGATTTCCCAATAATTTCCTTTTTTCATTTTATCTGAATAGGTGTACTAAATGACTGATACAACGCATGAGGAAAATATAAGATATTTTCAATAAGTTTGGAGATAAAAAACTTTTGAACTAATAATTTTTATTCGATATTAAAAGTCACAACTTACTTGAGATGTTCCTGTTATCATATTCTTGATGAAATCTCTGTGTCCAGGGGCATCAATAACTGTAGCATAGTACTTGGCCGTTTCGAACTTCCATAATGTAATATCAATGGTGATACCACGTTCACGTTCTGCTTTTAGTTTATCCAAAACCCATGCATATTTGAAGGAACCTTTTCCCATCTGAAAAATAAAATCATTGGAATGAATGAAAAATACAGCAATACTGTTAATTTGGAATGCAAAAACATTCCCTTCATTAATTTAATATAAATTTAAATACATCAATTTAAGTACCTCCTGAGCTTCCTTTTCGAATTTTTCGATGGTTCTTTTGTCGATACCACCACATTTGTAGATCAGATGACCAGTCGTAGTTGACTTTCCAGAATCTACGTGGCCGATGACCACAATGTTAATATGAGTCTTGTCCTTAGGCATGTTTTAAATCTGAAAATAAAAATTATTAAAGCTTTCATATATATATATAAAGAGAGAGAGAGAGAGAGGTATACATATACAGTTTGACCTCTAATTAACGAAATCGCTAAAACTGGTAAAAATGTTCCTATCATGAAAAATTCGTTAAAGATTGATTTTTCGATAGTTTAAGAGATCAGAGTAAAAAAATTTTAAATTTACAAACATTATATATTGTTTAAAAACATATCCGCACTTTTTTGAAAATTAATATTTATTCATTTTATATATTTTACCCAACCGAAATAAATCTGCAAAACCTTTTAATAAGTCCAAGAATACACTGTAATTTTTAACTTTAAAGAATAATTTGATGTAAAAGTGAATGAATTTCTTAGCAACATTTTCTAATTTTACGCCTACAAGTAATTTTAAACATGCATTTTTTTTGTAACCAGTAATTTTAAGGATTAATGCATCCTTAATTTAATTACTGATAAAATGTCTGTTAGTTTTACTTAATTATTTTTTGTTTGGAAAATTACGTCAATTCCATTGCTTTAAGTTAATTAGGCACTTGGTAAAACAAGTTCAAGGCCATTGATTACCATTAAACGTAGTAAAAACGAGAATAATTTGAAAAATGTTCTGAAATATTTTTAAAAATACGGAGAAAAAAAATCGAACCACACAAGAGAAAAAATTCGTAAAAAAATGCACTTCGCTTTTTGGAGGTTATTTTACGAAGAAAATTAAGTGTTTTTGGTTCCAGGGAAAATTTCGCAAAAAAAAAAGAGGTTCGTTACATGGAAATTTGGCTGAGACAGTATATAAATATACAGTGGCGCACGCTAGGTTCAAAACCACCCTCAAAGCCCTAGATTTTTTTTTTTCAATTTCAATCCTATGGAGGAAAAAAAAACGTAAAATTTAGCTACGTATTTTGGCATAAGTTTGGTATACGGACTTTTTTTGGCAGTTTTTTTGGCGCCTTTTTCGGGCGATTCTGCGCCAGATTCTGTCTACCCTGATTTCCCCTGTTTTCCGGTCGGGTTCCGCGGGGTTTTCGTTTTATGGCGAATTTTCCAATCAGAGCAGTATTTTCTTTTGGGGGGGGGGGGAATCTATTCTTTTCATCTTGGATTTTCAACTGTTCAGACATAGATATTTCCGGACAAGAGTTCACTGCCTTATTTGCTATTATTTCTTAATATTTATAAAGAATATTTAATATTAATTAATTAATTCTAATTATTTAATATTTATTAATAAGTTATCATATTTATTTAATATTTATTAATAATGTATCATATTTATTTAATATTAAAATTAATAATTATATTAAAAATTATTTATAGTTATTTTAGATTTATTATAGTTTATTTTTAATTATTGATTAGGTTGAATATTCTTTCATTATTAGGTTATTTCAATTTTATTATTACCTTATTTCTTATTCATATTACTTATTAATATTTCTTTTTAATTACTGAAAAATTATTTAATTATTGCTTGGGTTGACTTAATTCTGTCATTATTAGGAAATATATTCTTTTATTATTAATGTGCCTTTATCCATATTATTTATTAATATCATTTAGTTATTTATTTACATTCATTTTTACTTATTGATAAATTATTCCAGATATAGATTAGACTGACTATCAATTTTTACATTATTATTAATTTACAAAGAGGATTAATTTAAATTTTAAAAACCTTGTTATTTTATATACCTTTAAATATTGTAACCTGTTCCCTCTAACCATGGGACTATTTGCAGTGTTTATCCCAAGTATAAGAAAGTTCTGTCAGAAACAGTTCCTGTTTTATTTTCTAGCAAAAAGGCCACATTTGGGGAGAAAAAGGGAGTATTTAAACTTGATTTTGTTTATGAAATATTTAGGGATAAGAAACAATTTTTATACTTTGCAAGAAAAACTCATCTGATTAAATTAGAATTTTTTTACTGCAATCGCAATGTTCTGATGAAGTTTGGGAAGAAAAATTCTATTTTAGATGGTTAATTATAGATTTGCAGAAATTCCAGGAATAACAAGATATGTGGTTCAACTAAAACCATACATCATGGCTTGTAGTTCAGTTGCAGCAAACTAAAATTAAATGAGATTTTTCGTCTCACTTATCATTTGATCATGGGAACCCGAACAAAACAGACTAAGGCTTATTTCTATTTATCTTCTGGTACAGTTGCAGATTGGGGGCAATTTGTCATTGAAGTTATTCTGTATTATGCAGAAGTCGACAAATCGAATTCAGAGGGGAAGCAGTACACAACAGATCTTGTAAGATTCTAGTCAACATTTTAAAGGAATGGATAGATCCTGGAACTATGATTTTCCCAAGAAATGGAAGGCATTTAAAAATTTAGGACAAAGGTTTGATTATTTGACGTTAAATCATAACCTTCATTTTGTAAATTCTGTAACGAATTGCCACACAAATACCATAGAAGCCACTTGGAAGCATGTTACAGATTCACTCCCTACCTGCAATAGAAACATAGATTTAAAATTTCATTTGTTGCTGTATATAAGTTTAGAAAATGATGTAAACAGAAGGGAGTGGATTTTTTCAATAAGCTTTTAGAAATTGTTAGGGACATCCAACGGGCTGAAAGGGGCTTAGATCAAGTTCTTTAAAAGGGGAATTTAATCGAGATTTTTTATCACTATCTCTCTTGCTGACAAGTGACGACTTTGGCCGTTGTGTGGCAATTTTTTATACATAAAGTGCTGCAAGGTAAGTTAATTCTATTTATATTTATTTTATTCAATGTAAGCAAGAAAGATTCTCCTTATATTTAATATATGACTTTAATTTTAATGTTAATTTGCTTTAATATGTTAAATTTTAATATGTTTCTCTTCTAGGCTTAATGATGATAAATAGAACAATTTGTTCATTACTATTCTGAATCACTTAAAAAAATAGATTTTTATTCTTAAATTTAATGCAGTATTGCTAAAATAATCATTAACTATTTACATTTAGTTCTATAAAAATTTGTCCTTTCACTACTTTTTTAGTTTAATATTTTGTAGGAAAAAATATTACATGTTTCATTTTTATGCTTCTACTAAAGTTATAAAGAATCCCGCCATTCATTTTCGTACAGAGGTGGCGGGAGGGGGGGGAGGCAATCTTAGATCGAAGACAGGAACTTTGCAAAACTGTTTAGTCAGGGAGAAGGGGGGGGGGGATATCACGGCGTTTCGTGGCGGCTAAGGGGGAAGGAAGGGGGGAATGTAACCCTGTACTTCCCTTGGAGACTGCTGTTGCCGAAAAAATAATTGGCGATTTTTGAAAAAAGTCCGTATATCGAACTTGTTCGAAAAAGATATTTCGGAAAAGCTTTTAAGCAACGTTTACATAAGTAGTCGCAATATATACATTAATTAGTTAAGTATATAAAACCTTACTTTTTTTAGATCAAAATTTTCAATCACTCACTTTTTTTTGACGTTTTTAATTTTAGAGGGGGGAATAAAGATAATTTTTTTAAAATAAATACCATAAAAAGCTATATTAATTCAAAAATATTTCCTGTGTTTCTTGTAGAATTATTTAAAGGGGACTTTTTTTTTTGCTTAGGATATTCATGAGACCCGACCGCCAACCTCTTGCGAGATACGGGGCTAAAAAGAGCGCTTATTTTTCTGTTGTAGTTTCTCTCGAGATTTCCAGGCTGGTTTGTTCATTCCCGGCAACCCTACGCTTGGTAGTAGAATATTCTATTGTTTTAGTAATTAACTTTACGAATTGTTTTAGTAAAAAAACTAATTTAATTAATATCAACTTGTTTAAAAAACACAACACTAGTTGTTTTTTTAAATTCGACAAAATTGCATACTTTATTTTTCATACTAGCAAACAAAATATTAAGAGTTCTAAGAAATTCCTCCCGTTTTAAATTTACTTTATACTCTATCTTTTAGAAAAATCAAATACAAGAAAACTAAATTTTAAAAAAAAAAACTTTATATTAAATAACTAAAAGCATGTGATTATTAAAAGTTACTTAATTAGCATATCTAAATAGTTACTGAAACGATCGAAGTATTTCATTTTTCCTATCTCCATTTATCTCACCATATGCTCTTTTTGTGACTCAAAAATTTTGGTCTTTGGGCATATTTTCCATCATTATTTATGATTCTTAAGACTTTTGCTTACATTTTCAGATCTTACTTATGAGTTGAATTAAAACACATTAGGACTAACGTGGCGGACAGTTAACACTGTACTTAGCGAAAAATGACTGATCGCCAAAAAATGTCCAAGATGGCGGCCGCTGGGCATTTATAATATGATTTTGTATTTTAATGGTTTGGAGCTATTTTATTGTATATATGCAATTAAAACACAAAAAAATTAATTTTTTTCTATTTTGAATATTTGATGCAAAAATTTTATTCTATTATAACTTATAACTGGTTAATTTATTTTTGTTTATCATAGCTCTTTTAAACTACGCTTCCAACACTTAATCATAATTTTTTTTTTATATTATGCGCTTAAATTTAAAAAAAAAATATTTTGCTTCACTCGATGATCGAAATGTTAAGAAACCTAAATTAGCCACTTCTAAAATTTATTCAAAACCATAGTATCCCTTTCAGCCATATTTTTCCTCGTTAATTCATACACGTGGTGTGGTATTTCTTAAGAAATATTTTTTTTTCTGTTTAACTGGACAATATTAAAAAAAAAAACTAGCAGAATAGTATTTATAGAACACACGGATTTGCATTTTCCATCAAATATTTCAGAAAAACAATGAAATATATTTCAAGCACACTGAATCAAATAACCAAAAGTATTGCCTTCTCAGCCTTCAACTCATTAATTAACAATATCTTTAAAAACTAACTAAATAACATAAATAATAATGAGAATTAACAGATAATCAAAAGAATACTAGATTTTTATACCAGAAAACTTGTTCAAAATGACTAAATCTGTAGTACGACAAAATATGTTAATATAAATAGTATGACAAAATATGTTAATATAAATAGTATGACAAAATATGTTAATATAAATAGTATGACAAAATATGTTGCTCTCTATAGTATATTGAAGACAGAATATATTAATATTGGTATAATTTTCTACCTAAACAAGCATTCCGAATTCAAAAATTCCACTGTGTTTAGTTGTATGTTGTAGGATTAATCTAGTTAGACTTATGATTTTTGTATTTTAATAGCTTAGAGCTATAATTTAATTGCAATTAAAGCACATATTATTTATTAACTAACTTTACTATTTCCAACATTTAATTGAAAAATATTCGATTGCCATATATTACAGATTAGTTTTTATACTATAGCCTTTTCAAGCTACACTTTCAACACTGTTAGCGTATCATTTCCTTAAAATGTTCTTCAATTAAAAGTAGTTTTTTTTTTATTCAGTTAATAAAAATATTCAGAAATATTAAGAAACCTAAATAAGCCACTTCTAAAATTGGTTCAGAACCGTAATATATCCCATTCAGCCATTATTTTCCTCATTAATTCACACACGTGATGTCGGTAATTCAGCAACACGTGGTTCCAGCAATTACTTCATATTATTTTATTCTTAACCTGGACAATATTAAAAAAAAGTGACAGAATAGTATTCATAGTACACGAAATTTCATTTTCTTTCAAATATATTTCAGAAAAAATAGTCAAACATTTCAATCACACTTTATCAAGTAACGGGGAGTATTGTCTTATCAGCTAAATTCATTATTTAAAAGTCTCCAAAAAAACTAATTTAATAACATAAATAATATTACATCTTAACAGATAAGCAGTAGAAAGACAATTTATTGAAATAAAACACATTATATGTACTTACTTGCAATGAGATGAAAATGATAGTTGCTACTAGAATACGAGCTTTCCAAAGGCAGAATGAACGAGAAATATCTGGATTCTACCCTACGAGGGTTTGAGGGACCGGTTCTCAAGGTCACGTGCGTTAGGATATGTCCACTATTGGACGAATGTGCGTACGTATTTCGTTTCCTGTTGATTACCCTTCCACCGATTTTAAAATGTTCCGAGACCAAAATGGCGAACTGTTTCGTTGGTGGGAATACCTAGCACATGTTGATTTCTATCAGATTACTTGCGACAACTTTTTTAAAACAAAATGGAGGTTTTTTTTGTTTTGTTTTTTTGTGGTTTTTAGTTTTATTTAGTACATTTTAAGAAAAATATACTAAAATTAAGATAAAAAGATTTTTTTCTTTTTTACTAAAATGGATAAAAAATTACATAAACGGAGCCCGTTCCATACAAAAAGTTTATGAACAATTTTTCAATTTTGATGCATTGATTTGCTATTCATTTTTTAAATGAACTTCAGGATAGGAGGTAATTTAATTTTTACAAAAACTAGAGCACTTTATCTTAGTTATTACATGAAATTGCTAAAAAAAACAGTAATTATATGCCCATAAGAGATTGTATATTTTGTAATAAAACAGTGATTGATAAATCTGGAAATTAAAAAAATTCTACTATTATACAGAATATACACAAAAAATTTCAGTTAATTATTTTCAAAACTTTTTGAGCAATTGCTGTCTCCATTTGAGCATTTTCAAAGAAAAAGACACACATTTTGATTGAACGCATGTTAAAGTACGACATTTTGCTTGGTATCTGCTTTTACTAAAACACTTCTAGTTTTTGTTCTAGTGAACGGAAAATAATAAACTTGAATTTTTATAAAGCTAATAAAATGGCCTATAAAAAAATCATAAAACATACGTGAAATTTGGCAATATTAATAATTTTAGGGTAGTTGATTATCTTAAAGGAAAATATAGTCCCCCCTCCCCCCCCCGCTGAAAGGATATACTTCTAGCAAGGATATGCATCTAGGCTTGATTATGAAGGTAAGGTAAGGTAATTCAGTTCAGAACATCATATGTTCCCTCTGTGTAAATGCATAATGTGTTCGTTGAATAATTTTTTTAAAAATGCCTTCTGTTAGTTTTTAGATGAAACATATGCTAAAATCCACTTCTAGAAATTATTAGATTAACATACATCTAAATCATGTAATTCTGAGAAGAACGGAATGGCAAAATTTTCAAATTTTTAATAATGCAGCTTGTACATCTTCTATCACAACTTTAAAAAACAATCATTATCACCGTATTTATAGGATCGGAAATATTTTCTTCTCTATGTTATTTCTGGGGGGCAGGGGGAATGCTGTAAAAATTAATTAATTCTAAGAAACAGTTAAATTTTCTGGGGAAAAAATATAAAATAAATCTAACTAAAAATGAGTAATTTTTTTAATGTTTTGAATGAGATATATATCTGTCATTTGTGTGAAGTAAAACCCCAGAAAATAAGTAATTGAGATCGCGGAAGAAGGAAAAACCAATTACTGTTACATGAGACACCTATATTTACACAGTTCGTCCGTGTAGAAGGACTGATGTATGTTTAATCTGTCAAGGTTCAAAGTCCTCCCAGTGGCGTGGTGTGGAAGTTTGGAGATAGAAGTACCAAATCAGGTGTCATCCTCATCACGGGAACGAATTACAAGAATTATGATATCATTTGCCAATAGCCTTTGTGTTGCTAAAAGGTTTGTGAGTGTGACTTTAATTAAAATCAAACAAATTGTATACAGTTCTTGGGTATCATTATTGCGATCAAAAACTGATTTTCTTTAAAGCATTTTTTAAAGTCTAAGATTGTTTATTTTTTAAGAACGCGCTGCGAAGTTATACAAAAGTGATTAGCGAAGGATCTCGCAATGGTCAAGTGACGAGGACGATACCTGAGCTGACAAACGATTCTCCAAATTTTCACACCGAGCCACTGTGAGGCTTACAATCAAAGATTCTTAACATAATTTTTGTGAGAAAGATTAGATCGTTTTTAATAAACTGATTTTTTGATGAATTTATAAGGAATTGAAAACTATATACGATGGATACATTTTTTTATTACTCTAAATAATTTGTTTTGAAGAATACAGCATGTCTCGAAAAGAATAAGGCAATAGAAATAATACAAAAATAATTTTAATTTGTTTTAATTAGGTATTTTTTTTTCATTTTGATTTGATTTATATGTGCCGGAGGAGAAACAATTATAAGATTGACTATGAGCCTTGTAATTTTAAAACAAAGTAAAATAACGAAAATATTATCCGGGCACGAAAGAAGACACTATATCAGTGATTCTTGAGGGGTCGTATGACTTGCAGAGAGGGGTTACCAAAAAGTTTCAGAATTTTTTTATACATCGTTTTGCATAAAATAATTGGTTCGCAATTAACTAATTGTTTAATACATTACACCTGAAATATAATCAAGCTAAAAGAAATACATACAATAAAGAGCCTTTTGATTTAAATTATAAAAAACCAAAACAATTTTTCGAAGTGATAACTTCTTTCGGTGCGTTTTGCTGAAGAGTGAACTTAAATGAAGCTGTAAGTTTGTGTGCGTTGCAATTATTCGGCTCCAGTCGGAAATCGAGCTCGGGTTGGCAACGCTCGTTTAGTTTATAATTACAAAAATTTTAGGTGTTTTTTTTTCCTGGTAAAAGTTCATGCACACTTTTTCCGGTGAAATTTTATTTTCATTATTTAAATATTACTGCCATGCAGATAAATTCCCTTTAACTCCAACGAGAGAAGAGCAAGCGATAAAAAAAAAGATTATTCCTATGTAGGAGATTGAAGATAAGAAGTAACGAAACGCGCGGGATCCACTTTTTTCTTTAGTAAAAAGAATACTTAAGCACAAAAGTGTGCCAAAAAAATTAAAATCTGAATTTTTAATGAAGTTAACTGGCGAGAAAGTGGCCAATATTTTGGTTTGTATTAATGAAGGCAACAAGGAGATTGCAAAAAAAAAATAAAAACATTAATTGTGAAAAAATACAAAACCTCTCCTTTTGTCGGCTTAAAAATTTTTTTCAAAGTAAATGGCTGTCAAGGCATAAGTTTTCCTAGCCTTTTACAGTTTCCGGCTCAAAGGCGTAGCTACCACCGTATCATTGATACAGGTCCCCCAAGCTACAGGGGTACCAGCATGTGAATTATATGGAGACTTTCAAATAAGTTTTAGTTATGTGATCATTTATATTTTCGAAAAAGGAGCCAGACTCCAAGGAATTTTGATACGGGGCCCACTCAGGACTAGTTACGCCAATGTTCCGGCTTTATATAAATTGTATAAACAGTACTTATGTATTATCGCAACGGTATTGGTGAACGGTATCATGTGAAAGGAAGTGCATGATTACCAATTCAACGCGTACGACATATGGTGAATCAGGGTGGCGAGTTATCTTGAACGTTGCGTGCAAGTACTACATATACATATATACTATATAAATATAATCTACACAAGTAATTTACATATAAATATTTTTAAACAAAGACTAATTGGCATTTAAATCGTTTTTACTCATACAGTAAAACGTCGTTCATCCGAATCAATTGGGACAGGACACCATTCGGATACTCGATTGTTCGGATAACCGAAACCCGAATGCGATACATGCAGTATATATTGTGACGTCGTGGGCTCTGTTGCAGATGGACGCCAAGCTAATTATTAAAAAATACGTTTTTACTGTGATCTAATCAAATGTTTATTTGAGGTACAACATTCAGAAGATCACTTGAAAGAAAAAAATAAATCAGTTACAGGTGTTCGTTCTATTCAGCCAGCTAGTTCTATTTACCGTTGGTGTCTGCATGGGTGTACACTCCTCGCGTCTTCTTTGATCGTCCGTCGGATACTGCTTCAGGAGTCAATCTCGCTAGTCCATCGGGTTCTGTCTCGGCAGTCTATCGGGAGGCCCTCGCCTCGAGCTTTCTTCCTAGATCCGTCGATTCCGTCTCGAAGGTCTATCGTCGGAGTCGATCGGGAGCCATCGCACTTCTACCTTCGTCCGCAGGATTCTGTTTTTGGAATCCATCGTGGGAGTCTATCCGGAGGCTTTTCTTTTTCTTGGGTCGACCCTTTTAAACTCTAGGGGCGGGTCCACTCCACGCCTCTCATCATCTCCCATCGGCCGGCCTCAAGGTATTGCACCCGGCACCTCGGTCTTGCACGTCCTCCATTCGTGCAGATAACAAAAGTTCCGGTCCCTCTCAAAGATCTTTGGTGATAAGGGTTTGGCTGACATCTGGCACTTGAAACATCCCGCCGCCTTTTTTCTCTTTTGTTGCCACCCGCCGCCGTCTGCGGAGGTGCCTGCCTTTGAAGACGGACAATCACTGCCTATGAATGAAAAATAATGCAGTGATGCCCAGCGCATAGTGTTTGCCAGTCACACTGTCGCCGACAGTCCAGCTGTCCGACAATGCACAATATCGCCAAAGCCACGTGTTCCCAGCTGTGGAGCATATAATGAATAGGGGCGATTTCTCCATTGTGACGACGTCACAATATGATACTGGACAATATACAAATATTGAAAATCATCACATGCGGGAAACGTGCTTGAAGAAAAAGCCAAATAGGTGCAAAACGTCACAATTTTAACTTGATTGTAGAAAATAATCACTTATTACTGTATCAATGTACACCTTCGTTTTTCCGCTGCAAGGTCTCTGATTCTATTCAGCAGCAGTAGTTGAGTAGGACCTCACTCTGATGGTTGTTCGTTCCACTCCATAGCTGTCTCTAACGCAGTAAATGCGTCAGCATTTGATGGACTCTTGCTACTTTCGTTGTTGCTGTTGTTTTCCTCGTCTTCATCCGTTTCATCGTCAACAGGGTCGGATTCTTCTTGCACCGAAGTCACTATCTCGTCATTATTTAGCATTTAAAATTCACAGTCTTCTGCATCGCATGCTATCCAGGTTTCTACATCAAAAAAACTCAACAAAAGAGCACGTATACACCCCGTCACAAACTGACCTAATATTCCACGCAGATGTTTACCATATCGCACAACTGAAATGCCCCAAATATCCCTCACCTTGGGTTTTCCGTTCACTTTTGGCCTCACAGGAAACAAATGCTGAGCATTACACTGTTCAAAAACGTATCCGGACTTTGGTTCGGATATTTGACGTTTCGGATAATAAACGTTCTTATAAATGACGTTATACTGTATATAAATATATAAAAACGCAGATTTATTTAAATTTTGCCCTTTACAGAAAATGAATGAAGCAAACAAGTTCACCGATGAATGGGCCCGAAAAATCCGACCAATTGGATTCTCTTGCCTAGAATAAATTAGACGTTTTCACTTCTACCGCGTGGTCACATAAGTACAGTTACATAAGTTAGTTCACATATTAGTTGATTTTTGAATAATGGACAGATTCGGAGTTGAAAAGAAATTTTTTAATATGAAAACCTTAGAAGAGTTTTGGCTATGAGTTGCAAAAAAAAACTTCCAACAATTTCTGAAACTGCAATACAGTATACTTTACATTTTTCTACAACTCATTTACGTTGGGCGAATTTTCATCTCTAAAACCTTAAAAGCAAGGAATCTATCAAATTTAAAGAATATTGAAGAAGTAATTCGTACGGTGGTGTCGACAATATTCCAAAATTTAATAATATACAGTGAAAATGACTTAACACAAAACTGAAGGGGAAAAAAACATTAATCAGCCAAATTAAGTTTATTAGAGTATTTTGTTTATATATATATATGTATATATATGGATATATTTAACAAAAATAAATGAAGCAAAAACATTTACAAGAACTTAAAGAAATTTAACACAAAATTTTCAAGTTTTTTGAAAAACAAAACATTTATTGAGTTTTTGGAAAATAAACTGAATTTTTTTTAAACAAATTGTCAACGAATTGCTCCTTTTGTTATTCATTTCAACACTAGAATGTGTGTTTAAATAACTACACATACTTTTCATGACGTTCCTCAATTTGAATGTTGACGGAAATGGAGCTGAATTATTCATTTCATTTTCATCGTCGGAATCTGCAATGATATTTTTTGAGCTTTGAACAAACTCCAAAATGTCTTTGTCTGCCATTATTGGGGCTGTACACACATCTCTTATCATCTACTGCAGTGGTATTCAAATTTTTTCAACTCACGGAGCCCCTGGAACTTGAAGGTGCTTTCGTAGAACCCCTAGAACTAGAAAGTGTTTTCGTAGAGCCCCATTCCATACACATACTTTAAAGAATATATCTCAAAATAATATTTAAAGTAGATCAACTTGTTACAGGGACTTTATGTAAAAAGCAATTAAAAAAAGGTATTACATTTACTATTAAAAACTAATCTAATCTTTTTAATATAACTTACTCAATGTAAAATTAATTTGTGATCCAAATGTCAACTATCCATGCATTATATTTAGTAACTGGGATATGTACTTGCTTTTCCCCCCACGAACTGTCAAAGTCTAGGTCTACTGAGATAAAATGCAATCGCATTACATATTTTGAGTTTAATCTGTTTTTATGCTTTGTTTTTGTAGTCATTTACGTTGAGAAATATATTTCGCTTAAATACTATGTTCTGAATGGCATTAAAATGTTTATAGCTGTGTCAGAAATCCCGTGTATTTTGCATAAGAATTTGCAACTTAAAATTTAGAAGCTGTGTTCTTGCTTAAATTTAGATTTTAACATCGAATCTGTTTATATGTCGATAAGTTGTTTCATCTCCTTCATTACAGGTATTTCTTCCACAAATGCAAAAAGGAACATTTTCCATTAGAAAACTATTTAACTTTGCAAGACATTTTGCTAACTAACGAATATAAAATTATCTCGTGGAATCCGAGATAATAAACAATAGAATATTCCTAATCTAGTAGGAAGTATACACAAAGGTAAAACATTTTATAATATTCTTTTGTTGTAATAAAATATTAAAAACTGTTGCAAAATGAAGTTACTATACATAAATAAAATTTTCAGTTTTAATTAGTAGGATGAGCTTTAGATATTTGTAACTGTACAATCTTTATAGAGAACGTAATTCCATTTTGTATACATATTTATTTATTCTCGATTTTTTGGCTGTGACTCGTGGAACTCCTGGTTTTGCTTTATGGAACCCCAGGTTCTGGGTCACACAGTTTGAAAGCCACTAATCTACTGCAACGAATTCTTTCGATGATACAATAGGACAGTCCAATACGTTTTGGGTTTTCCGTATTTTGCTCATACCCAAAGGGGAAATTTTTTCGTGTTAAGATAAATATATTTGCATGAAAATAAATAGTAGTTTATCAGGATCGTTGCATTATTTCGTGTCAACCTATATTTCATCTTAAGCGTTTTCGTGTTAAACGTATTTCGCTTTAATTAAACAATCAAGTACATGCTTCTCATTGATACTTAAATCTTGCATATGCCCAGGGACGTCTTAAGACTTCTTGAGGCCCTGGACCTTTACATAAATGTAGGCCCTGGACCTTTTTACACAAATGTAGGCCCTGGACCTTTACACAAATGTAGGCCCTGGACCTTTTTACATAAATGTAGGCCCTGGACCTTTACACAAATGTAGGCCCTGGACCTTTACACAAATGCAGGGTCCTAATGTAGGTCTCGGGCCCTTACACAAATGTTGGCTCTGGGTCTTTGCACAAATGTAAGCCTGGGTCCTTACACAAATGTAGACCCTGGACCTTTACACAAATGTAGGTCTTGGGTCCTAATGTAGGTCTCGGGCCCTTACACAAATGTAGGCCCTGGGTCCTTACATAAATGTAAGCCCTGGGTCCTTATACAAATGTAGGCCCTGGGTCCTTACACAAATGTAGGGCTTGGGTCCTAATGTAGGTCTCGGGCCCTTACACAAATGTAGGCCCTGGGTCTTTGCACAAATGTAAGCCCTGGGTCCTTACACAAATGTAGGCCCTGGGTCCTTACACAAATGTAGGCCCAGGGTCCTTACACAAATGTAGGTCTTGGGTCCTAATGTAGGTCTCGGGCCCTTACACAAATGTAGGCCCTGGGTCTTTGCACAAATGAAAGCCCTGGGTTCTTATACAAATGTAGGCCCTGGGTCCTTACACAAATGTAGACCCTGGACCTTTACACAAATGTAGGTCTTGGGTCCTAATGCAGGTCTCGGGCCCTTACACAAATGTAGGCCCTGGGTCCTTACACAAATGTAGACCCTGGACCTTTACACAAATGTAGGTCTTGGGACCTAATGTAGGCCTCAGGCCCTTACACAAATGTAGGCCCTGGGCCCTTATACAAAAGTAGACTCCATCGATGATCTTTAAAAGTAGGCGGCACATAGCCTACGTTGTCAAAAACTCACTCAAACAACCCGAAACAAATAAAAGTCCATGACTCATATCGCCCGAACCGACTCGACCTACAGCCGCCTTTTGACTGAATAATTAATGATGGTGTATGGTGGTAGGCATAGGCTAATATATGGACGATGGTCATCACACACATGTAGCCAATTGACTTATTGTCTAATTTGCCAGTTTTTAGAAGAATAAAACCTCGATGAACATCTGACCGCTGAAATTATTCGAATCATGATCTTACTAAGGTGTAGCCGAAAACGAGATGAGCTGCCCCTTTTGGTCGAGGCCCTGGGCCCAGTTGACCCATGCCTTAAGACGTCCGGCGTATGCCGTTGTTAATAAGAGGTGATGATCTCAGAAGTGAATTCAAAAGGACTACATTTAATATAAGTACATTAAAGTTTATGTACAATTTATAGTATAATTACATTGCATATTATCGGGGTTTTTTTTTACTATGTTACTTAATTTACATTTCTACATCATTTTATATTTAAAGCAAAAATTTACTGCGGATATTTGTTCCCTGCAAAACAATAAATTACTACAAATAAAACACACATAGTACTCAAGTGTGTGTAAGCTTTGCGCAATGCTAATGGAATCAAACAAAATTTTTGTACAAAAAATGGGGTCGAACTTCCAAAAAGTTTAAGATCCCTTTCACTATTTTCTTTTTTCTTTCTTTTTAGAATAATCTTCTGAAATGGGGTGATTTTTTTAAATATTTTTTTTAAAATGCGCACACTCGCTATTAAGAAAATAAAGCGATTACTAATTTTAAAAAAAATAATAAGAATCTTCCTTATATAATACATTAATAACTTTATTTGAGTTTTTCTCTTCGTATATATAATTTGAATACG